>CM044105.1:17912288-18083887 GCA_024174645.1 Lemna minuta
GAATGAATAAATTAACCACAAAATTTGTCCTCAATTTTTTCTAATCAGTCCTAAAATCTCTAAGCAAAGAGAAAAAAAATCAGATCTAATCTAATATTGAACTAACTAGATATTTGGGAACTAGTAAATCAAACCTAACTCTATCAGCAATGAAATGTATACTAATGAGTAATTAGGCTTTCTAAACTAGAAAAATTAAAATCAGAAAGACACTCTGATTTAATCTACAATCTACCTTAACTTAATCAAAGTAAGCTATGTAATAAGATTATAATATGTTCTTAATTATATCTAGATATAATCAAAAATAAAATCAGTGATGTCAAATCTAACTAATCTAGAAAATCAAAACTGAATGAAAATTAAACAATCAGAAAGTTAAAAATCACAAGAGATAAAGACAAAAAATTAGAATCAAAAGGAATAAACATAAATAAGAAGCGAATGAAATAAAAAATAAATTCAAAAAACTTCAAAAGAGATGAACATAAAAATTTAAATAGTTTTCAAGAAAAGAAATAAGAAGAAAATAGAAATCTGAAATGATTTTCCAAAAAATGATGTAGCCCAATTTACAATATGATTAAGAAATTAAAACAAATAAAGTCTGATTTAAGGAATAATATATATATATATAAATGAAAAACAAAAACAAAATTGATAGTGTGATTTCTTGATTGACAAACTGAAGGGTTAGAAGTAGAGTGCCAAAAATCCAATCTCTAGGTTTATTGATTAAGAAGAAAGATGATAAACTGAAAATAGAAAGTTAAATTAAAAAAATATAAAATAAAAAAATAAAAAAATAAAACGAGAAAATCGAATAACAATCAAAGAAAATAATAAAATAAAGAATTAGATAGGAGAAAGATCATATAGAAAAATGAACATGATTATACCTAAATCAATTTTTTTTTCAAAAAAATTAATCACGATTAAAAATTCAATCCACTCTTTCAACAAAAACCAAAAATTGTTTTTGACATTAACTAGAAATTGATCCAAATTACCCAAAACAAAAAACAATTTCAAACCAAGGCCTTTCTGAGATGATTTCTTTCGAGATTGCTGCTAGCACCGATTTTGGGAGAAACTACCATGACAGATCTTGAGAGGGATAGCTGTGAGAAGAGAAATGATTGTCGATGAGAATCAAATGAGAGAGATCACCGAGAGTAGAGTGATCGCTGGTGACAGTCACTTGATATCAGAGAGAGAGTGTGTTAAAGAAAAAAATAATGATCAGATGTAAGAGATTGAAGAGTGTTAAAGAAAGAGAAATCGCAAAGCTAGGTTTTAGGGTTTTTCTCTATTTTTTATGTTTTTTTATGTTTTTTATGTTTTAGTGATATCTAGAAAACAAAAAGAGCAAACTTATAACTAGAAAGGTAATATAAAATTAAAATGTAAAATTAAGATTAAAGTAAATTGAAACATGAGAATATGAAAATAGGGAAAATGTGATTAGATAAACTTAATTGTTTTTCATGATTTCTATTGACATGATTTTTATTTTTCAAATCTAGAATTAGATGTTATTATACCTTTCTTGGTTTATTCTAGAAAACATTCCATAAAAACAATTAGAATTCACTTAGTGATCGCCATTCTAGCATATTCTCAATTTTCTAAGGCTCTGCCTATATTTTGTTTCCGGCGTGCATCCATTGCTCAAGCCAACATCACCTGTAATGATGAAAATTTACCTTCCTCAAATAGTTTGGCTGGTTTTGACAATATTTCGCAACATCAATAAAAATGGAAGATAAATTATCAAATTCATGTTTAACTAACAATTATAGTTTCATCATAATTCACTTAGTGATTGTATATGCTCATAGACTGCATTGTAAACATTGATGAACTAAAACTTGCGTCAATTTATATTGTTGTTGTATTTTTAATTCATGCAATAAATTTTTAATTCCTCACTTCGGACAGTAGTAAGCAAGGGTCGATCCTCAAGGAACCTAGGTAATGAGGTTTAGTGACTAAGATAGAAGAAGGAAGAGATACCTATAGTAGGGAATATTAGATATTAGAATATAAATTTATAGAGGTAGTGAAGTGAATTGGATAGATTAGGTTTCTGTAGTTTTAATTAGAGGAGAAGGAGAGTGATTTAAGAGTTTTTAGAGAGTCAAGAGGGGTTTTTCCCATTGGAGCATTCCATCGAACACCTTTTGGGTGAGTAAGAATTATGGAAAAAGAAGAAGAAGAGATGAGAGGATGGATTCGAAGTAAGAAATAATTAGAGTTATTACAAAAAAGAAATTAGAGACGACACTATCTAATTAGCATGTGGTCATCCTACTACATTAGCATGCCAAATAATTTTTTATTAACATTTTCACTCGAAAATCAAATTTAAAAATCATAAAAATTCAAGAAAAATTCAGAAGCACATGGAAAATTTTCCTAAAAATAAAAAAACTATAAATTTTGATCTACGAGTCTAATTAGAATGAAATTTTCACCAAATTATTCTAATTTGAGTCTTCTTTCTTTTCATTCATATTACAATTCAAAAAATGAGTAAAAAAAATTAAAAATCATTTCAAGGATATGCATTTGGTTTCAAAATTTCTTATTCAATCATCATCTTCATTTTGCATTTCTTTGTAATTTCTTTCATTCCAGCCTTCAAACAATGAAAAATCAACAAAATACGATTAGCAGAAGATTTTTTAATCTTTGGAAAATTCAAACATGCAAATTTTAACCTCTAATTCATGCAAAATGGTCTGCATACTAAAATATGATGAATGCAAAAAAAATAGATAAACATGATAACATAAAATAAATTAGTGCAAATTATGTCAAAGCATCAATTAATAATGAAGAAAATGAAAATAAGAATGACATGTTATCGTACTCCATTGATGTTGAACTCTTAGAATTCTCCCTCTAACAACTTGACGAAGATCCTAGATATCATTGCATTACTTGCCTATCATCCTAAATCTAGGATGTTGACTCTAGAGCCTCCACACACATGTCATGTACTCCCACCCTATTCTCCCCCCCCCCCTTTTCTCACCTTTCTAATCCTTCCTTTGTCTCCATTTTGTATGGTCATTTTTTTAACCTAGAAAAGCTGTAGACACTTTGAGTCCTTACCTCTTTTTAATATTTTATGTCCTAGGTTTTTCCATGAATCTCCTTTCTATTAGTGGTATTGCTTGCACCTTTTTAGGATTTAAGGATGGGGGGGAAATTGTTTTGGGGCATTGGAACATTGATGGCATCTATGAGCCACATCTGGATTGTCTTCCCATCAAACCAACAAGATTGACTACTTTGGTACACTCCTCTCTTATTTGGCATCGATGGCTTGGTCGTCTAACGATCTCCAAAATTCTTTGAACCTTTCCATTGATCTCTATTTCTTTATTTGAGTGTGAGTTATTTCATTTAGGCAAAATCATCAAGAAACTTTTAAATGATTTAGCTTTGTTAACTTTACCTCTCCTTTTGATTTGATTCATTATGATATTTGGGGACCTTCTCAAACTAATTATATACTCTATTTCCATTACTACATTGTGATTGTTGACGATATTTCCTTATCTCCTAGTCTATCTTCTCAAAGATCGTTCTGATGTTTTGCCCTCTTCATCGTTTCTTTCAAGAAATCATTGCTCAATTGTCCCCCACTTTGAATGGCTTGAGAGCCAAAAAAACAGTTGAGAGTTTTTACAGGCTTCTTTACATGAATTTTTGTGTCTCTTGGAATTCATCATCAAACCACATGGTCTCATATGTCCACACAAAAGAGCCTATTAAAAAAAGTATTGACAGCTACTTGACATGAATTACACTCAATTTGTCAAAATGGGAGTTCCACTATATCTTTCATTTAATGCCATTCTTGCCCCTACCCATCTAATTAACGATATAACTTCTTCTTCTTCACATAAAAAATTTCCCTAAAATCATTTCCACACCAATTAATATCTTTTCCCTTTATATCCTAGCATCTTTGGATGCGTTACAGTATAATCATTCTCCAAGACTTATAAAGTTCTCATCTTCAACTCTCAAAGGGGTACTTTTTTTTCCTTATTTGAAACAAGGCTATCACATCTATCTTTATTATTAATAGATGTACCTTGTCTCTATTGGTGTTACATGCTTTGAGGATACTTGCTTTTTCACTACCACTACTACCACCACTATGCACACACATTCACCATCAGCAACTTTCTCCTCTCCTACGCAACTCTTCTGCCAAGACCTTTTCATTTATGCCAATTTGGCCTTCTTCTTTATCTTCAAGTCCACTAATATTGAGTTTTCCTGTTAATCTTCACAAATGGTTCCTATCCAACATAAATATGTGCTAGATGTTTTTGGAGGAGATTGTACTTCTTGGGTACAAACTTGAACCTTCACAAATTAACTCACAAATAAAATTTCGAGAAACTACCTCTCAATTGCTTGAAGATTTTCATCATTTTTGACACTGCAATTGGAAGCTTATTTATCTTATGGCCACTCATATTAGAATATATTTGCATAGGCCTCAACAAGTGCATTGGCAAGGAGACGACATGTGTTAGCATATCTCAAGTGGGCTCTAACATGAGGAATCTTGTACTCACACATTGACATCTCTGAGTGGAAGTATACTTAGAATCTAGATATGTAGCTAATATGGGGGGATTAAAAATCTACTTCATGTTAGTATACATACCTTGAAGGTACCCTTGTCACCTAGTAAATTAAGGAGTAAAATGTGATATTTCACTTGAGTAAAAGGCCAAGTGTTGAAAAAATATTGTT
Source organism: Lemna minuta (assembly GCA_024174645.1). Taxonomy (NCBI): domain Eukaryota; kingdom Viridiplantae; phylum Streptophyta; class Magnoliopsida; order Alismatales; family Araceae; genus Lemna; species Lemna minuta. The sequence continues at coordinate 17,917,074 of CM044105.1, forward strand.
AAGAGCCTACAAGATGATGTGGATTTTGTCTATTTTTTTAGGAGATGAGTCTGATTGTGTTTACTCCAATGCCCACGACCTACGACAACCAAACATTGATCTTTATTGAAACTAATCCAATTTTCAAGATCCCACCCAACATATTGAGGTGGCCTACCACTACAAGCAAGTGATGTTATTATGGGCCTTACTTAGTGTATCCACTCTTAATCACCAATATTATGGGCCCGAACAAGGAGGTCAATTTTTAACATTTAAGAGTATCATATAAGAGCTATAGGAGAAAACCATTTTGTCATTTGTGGTGTTATTTACCATTTTCAATGATTTACTCTATTCATAGAGTAAATAGTGGCAATTAACTTGTTAGCCTTAACTTGAAACTATCACACATGATCAGGTTTATTTTTGACATGACGCTTTTGAATGTTCTACATCTTCATAAGATTTTAGCCCATTGGGGTTGTGTATACGTAGTTTACCTTTAAAGGGCTTGGAATTTTTTGGAGATGATGGTTTAAAATTTTGAAGATGCTTTGTATTGGGGATTCTGTGATAATTCATGCATGATAGGTAAATGAGAGAAGAAGGCAAAGATAGAGAAGAAATGTTGACTAGGAGAAATGATTGGTAACTGTGCTCTCCTTCAATTTTTTCAGGTGTAGGGTGGATCCAAAGATTAAGATGGTATTGGGAGAAGGTAATAGGTGATGTTGCAAGAAAAGGTAAGTTTGCTAATTTTTATATAAGTGATTGTTATAGGAATCAAATTCAAAGATTGATGAGAAGAAAAAGATAATGAATTAGAAGGGTAAATTTTTTATGAATCACTGAAGAGGGAGAAGAGAAGAATCAATGCAAAAATTGGGGAAATTTTTTATACATAAGAAATATTAACGATGGAAGAACAAGAGACCTTCTAATCCACGAAAATGTTGACTGCATGTACCCAAGTTTTCAAAACTTTCAATGTCAAATTCTTTTTGTAAAATTTACTTTGAATAGAATTTACAGGGACAAGATAGGAAGGGTATCCAATATGTGGTTATGGGAAGAGATGCTTATGAAAAGTGATAATAATGATACCAAGTGGTTAGAATGATATCTCAAACTTGAAGAGATGTGTTTTTCATCACGGGAGGCCACTTGAATGTCTACATAGGACATCTATGATATTCAAACACTCATAAATGTCGACTGATCTCAACGGATACTCTTTGGCTTTTCATTTTTTGTTGATGGCATTGACCCTCATAGATCGCCCTGTAAGGAGACAGTTTGAATAGATAGGACATGCTATTTCATAACAGATGTCCCAAATATGGGAAACCTTGAATTGGCTCTTATAGGGTCTTGATTTGGGCATAAACTTGGATGGATTGGGCAGCAACTGGCCTATTGACTTCATCATTTTCATTCCCATTAGATTGCTTGTGTTTTGGGTGTCCCACCTCTCCTCAGCATTACTCACTTGCTAGTTTATTATAATGAGACATTTTTTTGCAATTATGTGGATAAATGGGGTAAGCTTGAATCTTTGTGATCAAGTGACCTACTAGCATTTAATGCTTGTGTTAGCATGGCAATCGCTAAGGCATACTATCTCGATATGCCTTACCTATAGTTGTCATGATTTTGAGTTATGTGGGGTGTGAATTCTTGACTTAGATATTCTTCAGTTACTGATAACAAGGACATCTCAAATGCTATTTATATTATAGTTTTAGCAAAAATATTCGATCATTATTCAATCATTATAATAGTGAAACATTGATATTATTTTTATTTAAAATCATTGGAAGAGAAAGGTTGTCATTTTTTAAGATCATGTTTTTTGCTTTTATGGATATATGGTGGACAGTGGTTCAAGCTAATGTCGTACATTTAAATTTAATATTTAATACATTTTATAATGAAATTGCTGGCATAGAGCTCTTATAGCACTTGAAGTGGGCAAAGGGTAATCAAATATCAAATATTATCATACGTTTTATTATTTTACTGTAATTTTTTTTATAATTGAAGATATGGGTTTAATATGAAATATGAAATCTATCTGTATGATTTCAAACTATGTCCTTGGGACATGACTGGTGTCTCTATGATTTAAAGCTGTTTGTACTTGACTATAATTTAATCAAGAAAATTTATTTAATTATTCTGAAATTTACGTCGGTATTTAATTAAAAGAAATTTGATTATCATTTTTTTGGGAAATAATAGAATTTGTTGATTAATTGTAATTGAAATTTTACGGATTTTTCTTGGTTTGTGAAGTGTAATCTGCAGGGAAAGCCGCGTAGTCCACCTTCTGTACACTCGCCACGAGTTCATAGCCGAGACGGATGCCTGCAACTTTGGAAGGATAGTCGAGAAGGGCGAAGCGATCTCGAGCCGACTAAAGGAAATGGCGACTCCCCGCGATGTCCCCGGAGAGCCAACGCACACTGCAACTTCCATGCTCGAGACTGCCACCGGCGTCATCCAGTCCTTCTCCCCCATCAAAAAGATCCATCAGCACCTCTGCGCGTATACAGACTACATATATCTTCCCCCTCTCTCTCTCTATCTCTCTATATCTCTGTTATATATTTTGGTTGGGTATTTCAGGTTCCACTTCTACGGGGACGACATGACCCGGCAAGTCGAAGCTCACCATTTCTGCTCCCACCAGAACGAGGACATGCGGCAGTGCCTCATCTACGACAGCCCCGGCGCCGACGCTCGCCTCATCGGCGTCGAGTACATCGTCTCCGAGCAGCTCTTTCTCTCTTTACCCGACGATGAGAAGCCACTCTGGCACTCCCACGAGTACGAAGTCAAGAGCGGCGTCCTCTTCATGCCCGGCGTCCCCGCGATGGTGCAGCGCGTTGACCTAGATAAAGTCTGCAAGACCTACGGGAAGACTTTCCATTTCTGGCAGGTTGACCGCGGAGACGTGCTCCCTCTCGGTCTCCCCCAGATCATGATGGCCCTCACTAGAGACGGCCAGCTTCACGAAGAGCTTGCCCGCGGTAATTCGCTCCAGCTGCAACTGATTCCATGATTTCTGAGTTTAGAGCATCCCGTGTTTCCGCTGATGGGGGTTTGTGTTTCTTAACATGATGTAGCGGTGGAGCAGCGATTTGGGGTGTCCTTCGAAAAGGAGAGAGAGAACAGGGCTTACATGGCGGGACCGGAGCAAGGGATTCACCCTCTGGCGAACGCTGCGGGGAAGGGCATCGCGCTCAAGCTCAGGGAGACCCAGTTGCCGCCGGAAGAATCGGTGCCCCGGATCTTCGTCTAGAATCTCGACGAGTATGATGATGACGATGATAAAATGATGATAATTATCAAGACTATGAACTTCGTCAGCCGTTTATCCTGCCATAAATATAGCTGTACTTCCCTCACCGTTTGTGTATTTAGTAGTAATCGCCTTGTTAGGAGATGGTGTTTCTAAGAAAAATACATGACTTTTGTGAAATGAACAGGAATGAACCCCTCATTTTACGAGGTGCGATTGATTTTCTTCAACTGAAATACAAATTTGATGTGAGAAGGGATCTTATGATGGCAAGCGAACTGCAGAAGTGAGAAGTCGTGGGCTATTCTTCTATCACGAGGGATGAAATGGCCATAGAGATGAAACTTGATATGCTTGTTATCCATTTGACTGCTGCACATTAGGAGTTTGTCATCAACATTGACTGTCAAAGATGTGTTCCCAAATGTCATGATGCGAAGTTTGATAAATCGCTCTGGGGAACAAGCCTTAAAAAGTGTGTTTGAGGTGTCACCTTAGATAATTCCCACCCGGGAGGCTTTGCCATGAAGATTTTCTCCACCAAGTCCCCTATGAAAGCCTGATAGGGTCCAATACTTCTCTCTATCTTGATTTGTCCATTCATAAATCATGCACATCCCCAAAAAGGGGCCTCCACGCGCAGCCCTAAGAGATTTTTGTAAGATATTTTGGCTTGCATCTAAATTCATTTGGATAATTACGAACATAAACAGAAATGAAATCATTCCTGAGTTCATCATTTGATTCTTCGTTATCTTGGTTTCTTTATGGGAGAGAGGTCACTTGAATATCCCCATGCCAACTACTGAAGCTTCCATAGAAATAGGACTCTACCGAGAAGGTTATGAGCATGGATTACTCAAGTAGACCATGGCCTCCCTATTTATAGGGATGAAGGTGAGGTCAAGCCTCTATAAACTTTAATTAGTCAGCCCATCATTGACTAATAAAGGATTAAATGCCTCTACACATAATTGACCCCACTAGTATCAATAAATGTCTTAATTCACTCAATTAACATAATTGAATCACTTAATGGGGAATTAAAGAATAGCTTATCCACAAAAATATATGTTATATCCACTGAATAGAGATTAAGACCTAATCATTTTCTCTCCATCCTCCAAATCTCACCTTTTACATGGTCTAGAAATCATCACCTCTTCCAAGGTGCCAATGGTTTTTGCTTTGTTGCTTTGCGAGTCTATCAGTATCACCTCTTCCAAGGCAATAATGATCTTTGCTCTGTTGCTTTGCTAGTCTATCATGATCGCCCCTTCAATCACCTCTTTTGGTTCTCTTCTTTGAACCCTCAACCCTATAAGCTAAAGATTCAAAATCAATAACAGTTTTTGACAAACTGAATTTAGTGATTTTTTGTTGTCATTAGGTGAAAAAAAATTATACCAAAAATAATTATGATTTTTCCTTACCCATTTTAGTTTATAATGAATAAGGGTCACACCCAAAGGGAATAATTCTTAAAGATGAGGGAATAGAAAGTACAGAAGAAAAATATATAGACGAGTAATTGAATATATTTTAAAATATTTTTAAATGAGATAAAGGAAGAATATATTTGTATCACTTAGAGGATTAGATTTCAAGAGAAAGAAAAAGTAATAGAGATATATAAGAGAGGAAATTCCATGATAGAATGAATAGGAAGGAGGATGAAAATTATATTAGAAAAGAGAACGGAGGATTTGATACTTATATTTATACTTACTACCTATCTCTATCTTCTCTCTCTTGTGCTGCCCAATAGGAGGGCCTCTTCATGTAACCCTCAACTACTCTAGCACATTATCTCAGTCTATCCTTTTACCTATCTATATTTTATCAAAGCAAGTTCCTTCCTTAAGTTCCAGACATCATCAAACTTCCTCCAAGGCCTTGAAAAGCAGTAGCCTTCACTCTATCTTCTTTGTGATTCAACAATGTTTTTTTGTCAACTAACTGGAAATCTCCTTCAAGCACTCTTTGTTGGTGTCACCATATGCCTCTTCAACAATTATTCTTCATAATCTACTTGTATTTTTTTATCTTCATGCATGGAAATGTCTTTGGTTCTCTTATCTCAATGTCACACTCTCATCGTCTCTCTCAATGATTGAGCAGCAATGGCTCCCTTCTCTCTCAAGGGGAGCACATTCATTCATCTTCTTCAAGGTGCCTTGATGAAAAACGCACACTATTTTCTTGGGTTCGGCAGCATGAGGTTGTGCACTACCATTCAAAGCATGGTGGTCTCCACCCCGTGCATCCATCTAGGGCTCGTGTACTGATAACATGCAATTTATAATGATAATTACATGATTATTAATACAGATTAAGCATAATAAATTTCATTCTTATGCATGTTATCATATTTTAAGTTCATATCTATCATTCTATCTAATTTAAAATTTTAATCTCAAAATGTATTATTTTAAGGATAATCAGGCATAATTTAATAATATATTTTAGAGTAAAATATTATCATCTTTATGTGAGATTATAATTAAGTTTTAATTAAAAATAATAAGAGAAAATATCTTTTATATACACTCATTTATTTTCTTAGTTCTATTTTCCCAAGAAATGAGTATATTTTTAAGATAAAATTTTATTTTCTTGTTATTTATTAAATTTGAATTTTTAGAGTAATAGATAATTTAATTTCTGATCAAAAAAAAATAGATTAAAAAGGAGTTATATTTTGAAAGGTATATTTTTTTTATTTTTGGAGATTTTTCTTAAATTTTTACGAATTTTTCTGGAATTTTTCCAAATTTTAATAAATTTTTTGAATTTAATTTGAATTTATTTATGTTTAAAATTATTAAAAATCTATTTTTATATACGCGCTGATGTGGAAACATGCTGACATATTGACACATGGCGGCATATCGCTTCGCCATGTGTCGCCTAGTGCACGTGTCATAAACACATGATTAAGGGTCTATGCTAGCTGTTAACATTGCATATACATTTATACATGATATTTTTTGTTATTTATCCTGTGCGGCACTATCTTTATGTTTTTATCTCTTCGCAGGTGATGTGGCGCACTCAAAATCGTCCAATCGGCTGAAATAAAATGGATTTAAGCTCAACCCCTCATTTTCACTTAAGTGAGGGGAGTATGTGGCAGCATCTAAGTGGACAACAATTTGCTTTATTCAACGAATCAATCGTAGTTGTTCATATAAGGAGTTATAATGGCCATAATTTTAAGAGCCATCTGAGATCTACAATGCAATTCACGATAGGATGAACAAGATTTATCGATGCTCTCTCTTCTCGCAATCATGTGGCGCGACCTTGACCCTCCAATGAAGATCTGACGGTTGCAACTTAACTATAACGATTCACCTCTTCAGATTCCATCGCGATCGTTGATCTCATCAAGGAGAAGATCTGATGATCATGCCCAATTTCAAAATTGGGCATATTATAAATCCTCTCTCCTCACTAGAAGATATATTCTTTGATGTTTTGAGTAATCGAACTATTTAGATAACTCAATCCTTGAATCTCTTGATTTCTTCCTCTTCTAGACTCATTTTCACGTCTAGGGAGTGCTTGAAATCAAGATTTTATTGAAAGAATAAGGAGATTTCCCTTCATGAACTTTGAATATTCATTTTCAAAAATGTGGAATGAAAAGCCTTTGATCCAGAAATCAATTGGATCATTTCGAGAGGGACTCTTTGTTAGATTACATGTTTTCCTCCTAACCTTTTGTCATTTATTATTAGATTTTAATTTTGAAGCTTAGATTAGATTAATTTTAAAAAATTTATCAAATTCTCTATCTTCGCAATCGACTTTTCTACCTTGATTTTGCACCTTGATTTCTCCACGAATATTGATCCAAATCAAGCGATTTTTATTTTTTGGATTTTTTTTGGAGTCTTCTTTCCAAATATTCTAAAATCTCTAATTTCTCACCTCAATTGGTCATCTAATTTGATCAAATTTTAAGAACACCTTAAAAATTCCCTAAATCTCTCTAGATTCGGTCCTTACTCACCATTACATTAATTAATTCTTGATTAAAACTTTAAATTTGTGATTTTGGTAAAAAAAAATTTACACACATTCGTGTGTTTTTAACAGCCGCATGAAAACATTTCTTCAGGTACTGCAGTTGTGTCCCCTCTTTCTAAGTGATGCAATGCTAGATGCACTACCATCTTTGGTCGTGGAAATGCAAAGTTGTGCCCCACACTATGATAGTAGAAATGGCCCTTGCCGCCAAAGATTTCCACAAATAAAACCATAATGGCAATATGTTTTCCCCATACAATTTTCCTATTGGGTCATTGGACAAGTAGTCTAGTTGAACAGACAACGAAATTGAACCAACTGCCAACTTGCAAGCACGTCTTGGGTTGCATCCTTTTTTAGAGCAATCATCTCCTCTGCTAGTTATTTAAGTTTTCCTCTCCTTGGTGGACCACTCACAACCATCTCCCCAGCTGACTTTCATGCATGTGTTCCTTGTTACATCTCTATTAGAGCACCCACCTCTTGGACTGCCTACTTTAGCCATCATATCATGTGTAGAGCAGACATGGAATACTTATCTTTTGTTTGTTTTAGTTTTTTTTTCCGAGCTTAGCATGTTTGTATCCATGATCCATCTTGAGGGGGGGAGTGGGGGAAGTGTGTTAGGTACATGGAAGTTTGACAATTAAGGTTAATTATGATTGTTATTTTAGGTTAATTTTAGAGTAGTAATGAATGCACACACAAACACGCATAGTATATATGTTTACATATCCATAGTGTTTATATTATATATCATGTTAATATACCATATTAGTTATTATTCTATTAGCATATTACCTTATTATTTTATAATGAGATCTATTATATTTATATATATCATATGTATATATAACTGATAACATGCATGTATAACTTGAATTCTTATCCTAATTAGCTCATATTCATGCTTATTTTATGTGAATATGATGCATGCTATCATACTTTTTAGGAATTTTCTCCATTGGCATGTCATTTCACTAAAGTTGATATTTATGCATAAATTAGGGATAATTTCATGTTTAATAGATGATTAATCTTTTGTTCAAATTAATAGAAGTTAATCTCTGTTATGGAATGAATTTTGACTTTAGTAAATGTTTGGAAGGATGATTTTAGGATGAATTTATGATTTAAAATGTTTAATGAGAAATGATTTAAGTAAATTATAAGTCATTTTGATTTCTTCTTTCTAAATATGTTTTAAATGGCATAATATTAAAAAGGAAAGAATTTATGATCCAATGGAGAAAATTTTAATTAAAAAGGAGTTCTATATTTGAAATTACGAATTTCTAAAGTTTTATGCCCTTTTTCCTTATTTTATCTGATTTTTATTTGATTTCTATGAATTTTCTTTATTTAAAAATCGCAAAAAGGGGGTAATCTTACCGCAGGTGATGACGTGGCAAGCGGGCCCAGGCGGCGGCTGACGTGGCGTGCGGAACCGCCTCGGGGTGCGACGCGGCACTAAGGCCACGTGGCAAAACCCGGGTGGCTCGCACGGGGCACAGCAGACGTGCGGTGGCGCAGCCACGTGGCAGGAGGCCACGCGATCACGCGGTCCACGTGGGCGCCCGTGTGGGGCGCCACGTGGCGAGGATGGTAAGTGGAGGGCCCACGGGTATAGTGGGCCCTGGTAAGTATTTGAGGGCGGTAACGCAAATGCGTTACTGCGTCCCGCTATTTAAGCACGCCCTCCTCTTCTTTTCTCTCCGTGTGGGACTAAAGTCCCGCAGAGTCTTACCTTTGCAGGTGACGTGGATGTAGCGCGAGCGTTGGATTCCATCAAAACGGCGGAGATCGCGTGGACCCGAGTCCACGCGATCATCAATCACAGCAAGTGCTTAATACATCATTTAAGTGAGGCGATCGACACCGTTCTTTTCGCCACGCGGAAGCGCCCAGAGCGTCCGATCTTCGGCGAGGCTATAAACGTGCGATTTCCATCAGACGGCAGAGAAAAGCATCGCGAGATGGACGCTCCGGATCTTTCCCAACAATCATCATCGCGATCTTCACAAGATGGACGGCTGGCGGTGGACCCAAATTGCGATTGTGATCTGACGGCCACGATGACGTGCGATCGTGACCATCCGCCTAACCTGAAGAGCGCATCGGACGGTTCATAAGTTTCGTGGAAGAACTCCACGATCGCGGTCCGATCGAACCGCGTCGCGGCGCGATCGAACCGCGATCGTGGAATTTTTGGCATGGATTGAAGGTGATGATCTCAGCGCATGATTCTAAACGAAGGAGGCACGAGAAGAGGCCACGATCGAGACTCGATTGCCTCACGATCGTGGTCTGATCGCTGCTTGATCGTGACCACGATCAAGCGCGATCGTGGCATCTATTGGAGCGAAAATTAAGCGAAATTCATGGCGAATCCTGGAGCTACGACGTCGCCCCAAGGAACCGCTCCAACGACCCTTGCAAACCGCCTCCACGACCGCTCCAATGGCCACGATTGTCGGGCCAATTATTCTCTTTAAAACCGATGTACTCCCCTTCTTTGTTCTTCAACTTTTGATCGATTCGTGAAGGAATTAAGCGAATTTCGAGGAAGATCTTTAGTTCATCGTGATCCCCCTGCGTTTAGACTCAATTCCGAAGGGATTGGAGCGGGATTGATCACGAATTCCTCCTTGATTTCATCGAATTTTCCCCTTGAATTCCGAAAATCCGTGGGAAACGATCCAAGCAAATTCACTCCAATTCGCGCAAATTGGAGCTTAATTCTCGTGGCAATCGGGTTAGTAGTGAGATTCCATCGATTATCAAGAGGTAATTTGAGTTTTTATTAGATTTAGAAGTTTAATTTTACAAATTAGTTCATAGTGTTCTTCATTTTCCCCAATTTTAGGTCCGAAAAGTCGCTGATTTTGAAAATTGGATATCTCTCATATTATAATTCTAAATCACTTGATTTTGGTTTCATTGGATTCCTATTTTCATCAGCTTTCAATAGATAGAAAATTCATCAAATTCTGACTTCATTTGACCCTCCAATTTGACGTTTGACCAAGGACTATTAATCTTTCATCAGAAGTCAAACGTTGACTTTCGGGGTCAATTACTTTTGATTTACAAATAAGAATTTGATAATTTAGATCTTGTTGGATTCCTCTGGTTCTTAGCTTTCCATTCACATATAAATTGCAAGATTTGGATTTCATTTGGTCATTCAATTTAAAGATTTCCTTTGAGGTGTTAATTTCGGGGATAATTCCATTGACATATAAATTTTCTGATAGTTGATTTTCAATAATTCATAATAAATCCATTTCTTATCTAAAAATTACGAAATATATATCAATAAATTCCATTTTCTCTCTAGTTTTCAAATATCTAATTTTCGTAATCGTCTGACTCTGTTTGATTCTCTGATTTTGCAGAACACCTACTGTTGGTCAAAGTCAACTCTTTGACTTTGATTTTTGACTTTTCTCTGTCAAATCTGAGATTTCAATTCTTAAAACTTCTTATTTACCTTATTTACATCATTTCTATATCTTACATCTTATTTTATCTTATTTAAAACCCCTTTGAAACATAAGTTTGACCAAGTCAACTCTACAATTAAAGTCAACTATGCTCTCTGTGGATCGACCCGATACTTACCCAATACTTGATTATTATATCTTGTCTTTGTGAGTTCAGTTTTATAAATTTTTTTTGACCATCGTCTTTGTGTTTTAACGACGCACGAAAACGACCTGTCAAAATTTCAATTTTGACGTTTTGATCCCCGCAGCGACGCCATTTTCACGTGTCGTTTTCGTGCGTCGTTAAAACACAAAGACGATGGTCAAACAAAATTTATATAACCGAACTCACAGAGACAATATATAATAATCAAGTATTGGGTAAGTATCGAGTCGATCCACAGAAAGCAGGGTTGACTTTAATCGTAGAGTTGACTTGGTCAAACTTAGGTTTAAAAAGAGTTTTAAATGAGAGAAAATAAGATGTAAGATATGGAAATGATAAAAATAAGGTAAATAAGAAGCTTTAAGAATTGAAATCTCGGATTTGACAGAGAAAAGTCAAAAGTCAAAGTCAAAGCATTGACTTTGACCAACAGTAGGTGTTCTACAAAATCAGAAAATCAAAATGAGTTCGAAGATTACGAAAATTAAATATTTAGAAACTATAGAGAAAATGGAATTTATTGATATATATTTCGTAATTTTTGGATAAGAAATGGATTTATTATGAATTATTAAAAATCAATGATCAGAAAATCCCCGAAATTAACACCTCAGAGGAAATCTTCAAATTGAATGCCCAAATGAAATCCAAATCTTGCAATTTATATGTGAATGGAAATCTAAGAACCAGAGGAATCCAACAAGACCTAAATTATCAAATTCTGATTTGTAAATCAAATGTAATTGACCCCGAAAGTCAACATTTGACTTCTGATGAAAGATGAACAGTCCTTGGTCAAACGTCAAATTGGAGGGTCAAATGAAGTCAGAATTTGATGAATTTTCTATCCACGGAAAGCTGATGAAAAGAGGAATCCAATGAAACCAAAATCAAGTGATTTGGAATTATAATCAAAGAGATATCCTATTTTCAAAATCAGCAACTTTTCGGACCTAAAATTCGGGAAAATGAAGAACACTATGAACTAATTTGCAAAATTAAACTTCTAAATCTAATAAAAACTCAAATTACCTCCTGATAATTGATTGAATCTCACTACTAACCCGATTGCCGCAAGGATGGGGCTCCAATTCTCATGGATTCAAGCGAATTTGCTCGGATTTTTCCTCGTGGACGTTTGGAATTCAAGGGGAGAATTCGATGAAATCAAGGAGAAATTCGCGATCAATCCCGCTCTAATTGCTTCGCAATCGAGTCTAAATGCGGGGGGATAAATAACATATACATGAAATATATTATATATCACATAAGTATCTTATCATGTTTATATATTGTCTTATTAACCTATGTTGAGAATTATTTTTGTTATTTAGTATATATTTAAGGCATTATTAGTTTCTTAGCATTTTTATATAAAAACATGGTTACATATAGTAGATAACCATATTTTTAGAATATCAGATTTCTATTTCTTAGTTTTGTCTAATCGATCTTTTATATATATATCCACGGACATAGAAATATATAGGGAAGCTATGTGTATACATTAGATTGGTATATGTATACAGTCATAAAGTTTAATATAATATAGATCTATACTTTTTCATTAACATATAAGATTACATACTAGATATATAAATAGATTCTATAGATTATATACTAGATATATAGATGAGTGATTTATATATTTACATATATGAAGTGATCTCTTTTTAGGAATATACATTTTTAGAGATATTTATAACTAAAAAATTTCTTGTTATACATATAGAAACAAATCTAAACCGAATTTTCAAATTTCATTTCTATCTATACAATTTCTAAATTCGATTTTATAAAGAGACAATTTTGTATAGATTTTATCTGGCCTATAAACCAATCGCACTTCTACTTATCTCGTTTATGTTCATTGAAATGAGCCTTATTCGTTGTCATTCTTGTGTGATGTTTGCAATGAAGCTCATGAGCATATGCGATGACTAAGTAAATTATGATAAAATCATAATATAATGATCACTAATCTTTAAAAATGTGTTCTAAACATTCATATTCGTGGGATGTTCGAGAAGAACATCAAATTGTCTGAAAAGAATGACACTATATGATCCGACTCATATGATGAGTATGGTTGATCATGTAGCCATCAACGCGGAGACACTGAAGATAGATAGTATGTGCTCTTTAGAGAAAAAGTTAATTGAATTGATTCATATGAATCCTTGAATGGTAATATACCTAATTTTTAATTAGGTTAATTCATGTCACGGTTGTGAATGTGATCTTTTGACTTAAGACAACAAAGACATCTTGGGGATGAATGACTGTATTTTGATTATAGCTTACGAATCCCTGGCCAAGGATCGATAAAATGTCATATATTGGATACGACATGAAGTTCTCGAAGATGATTGTGTGGTCAATATGGAATTGTCCGCCCACGGTATTTGAGTCATCCTCATCACCAAAAGAATCTTCCTCCAATATAATTTTCTGTTTACCCTTTTCCTTTTATTTTTGCTCATTATTGTCCCCTTTCTCCTCCTTATTTCCCAATCTAGAAAGCCCTCCTTTGGGCTGGTTCATATCGACCTTTGGGAAAGACTTACCATTCCTCAATCTAGTGATTTCCTTAAATTCCTCTATTTGAGGATCTTGACTTAAGCTCACTTGGGTATGAACCATGGGAGCATTATGAGGGGGAGTAAAACTTGGTGGGTTATGCTTAGGATTTTCTATGAGTTGGCTTGGTAGTTGACCCCTAGGATTTGATTCCGTACTTTGTCCATGAGATAAACCCTTAAAAAAATTAGAGAGTTGGTTTTGAAACAATTGTCCTTGGTTTTGAATGATCTAGTTTTGAGCTTGTATTTGGGACATCATTTGTGCTAAAGTTTGTTGTTGACTAGCTTGTTGTTCTTTCAAGGTTTGGATGGTGGGATCCATATGAGGGTGAGATCCTAAAGGGACATTTTGAAGAATTGGAGGATTTTGAAATGAGGATTGTTGAGGAACTTGAGAGTTTTGAAAATTAGGGAGACTATGAGAGTTTGGCATAATGTGAGGGTTTTGTATATGAAGAGGATTTTGAGATGCATGAAGGTTTGGGAAATTTTGATAATGGAGAATGGGAGGATTTTGAAAGTTTAAGTTGGACTTAGGAAATGTAGCCACTTGGTTGGAATGATTTTTCTAAGACTGAAATGGTGGATTCCAGCGATGATTATTAGGATTGGGTTGGTAAAAGGCATTAACTTCTCTCTGCATGTTCATAAAAACTACACATTGAGTCTCATTATGATATTGACTTGAGCGAAAGGAACACACAAAATTTTTTGGGGAGGTATTTGGTGTTTGGGCTTATAAGAGTTTCTCTGATTTCTTACTGATTTCACTAACCTCATCTCTTAATTCTTTATCAGCATGTCTCGCTAATTCATATATTCCCTCTTTCTTGACGAAGACATTGGCTCTATAATATGTGGTAGAAGTAGTGTCATTCCCAATAACAATAATATCATCAACATACACAATTAAAATAGAAATTTTATGATCTCGACCTCGCTTGAAAAATAAGGTATGATCACCTTCACTTTGTGAATATCCAGCTGCCAGCAAAGTAGATGAGAACTTTTCGAACCAAGCTCTTGGGGATTTCTTTAGTCCATACAAGGACTTCTTCAAAGGGCAGACATGCGATGAATTTTCATGTAATTGATAACCTGGAGGGGGTGCCATATACACATCTTCTTCATGATGTGAATGAATGTATCCTTTCTAAGCCGAAGAGTAACCCACAAAAATGCACTTGATTGCTCTTGGATCCAATTTTCCTGCATGATGTGAATGAATATATGCGATACATCCGAACACTTTAGCAACCAAATTTGTTGTGAGAAACAGATGAGGGTAACTAGATGACAAAAGATCACTAGGTGACTGGAGAGACAATGTCCTGGATGGCATCTGGTTTATAAGATGTACTGCAGTAGCAATAGCTTCACTCTAGTAGCTCTTGGGGCAGTTTCCCTGAAATAATAGAGATCTTGCAAATGCCATAATGTGTCCAATTTTCCTCTCAGAAAATCCATTTTGTTGAGGAGTATTGACACAAGATGATTCATGGATAATCCCATGGTTTTCCATGTATGAATTTACTTCTGACGAGACGAAACCGCGAGGTCGTCAATTTCACGCGGTATCGCGTCAAAAATAATTCCAAACTTACCAATTTTAAGAATTAATCACGAATTCAAGGGTATAATGGTAAATATGGGTCGAATCCACAGTGAATTAAGCAATTTCTTGACGTAATCTTCAAATTTGATCAAATTGGACGAGAAATTGATGGAAGAAATTGGGGAAAATGGTATTTTATGAAAGATAACTTCAAAACGAATCCAGGGAATCAAAAATCATCAAAAATAATCTTGATTTCGTGGAGAAATCGAAAGTTGAAGTGGAGAGAAATTTCGGACGTGAAAATTCACGATTTTAAGCTAAAATTCGATGAAATTAGAATCTAATATTAATCTAAAAAGAAATTAAACACTATAGGAAGGTAAATTAGGCAAAACCGCCTCCACTAATCCCAATTAGCACTTCAAACGACGCGATTAAACCGATTAATCGCCGAAAACATGAAGAACGCGAAGAGGAGATTCAAGCTGCGATTTCTTCCAAGTTACGCCGCCAAATCCCGATTTCAAAGGCTCCGTGAGTGCGGAAATGGAAGAGGAACACGATGGAATCGAGAGATTCGAGAAGAATGGTGTCTAGACAGATCAATTTGGATTGATTTCAACTCAGATGCATACATCGACGAAGAACAAGTCTATTTAAAGGAAATTTGGGCGTAACCGTCCGATCGTTTTGATCGACGGTTATGATGAAACGGTCCATCGTGGACCGTTTCAATTAAGTCGCGATCGTTGGATTGAAAATGGAGCGCCAGGATGATCCCATCAATAAGCGTTATAAAAACGCTCTGATTTAGCCCCTTGGATCGCGATCCGACGGTCCGGATGCTCCCACCACGGTTCGATCTGGACCGTTATAACGCCTGAGAATCGCGCACGTGTTTGATCTTGATCCGGTGTACCACGCCTCCACGCGATCGACGCCTGTCATGCCGCCACGTTGCGTAAGATCTAGCCGTTATAACTCTTTTAATCTGGCACGTGTTTTGATCAGATCGGGTGGTCCGTGTCCACGCGATCGACTCGTGGATCTTTCGATGCGCCGCCGATCCGACGCTCCTCGTCGCGCCACGTCACTTACACGGTAAGTAAAGTGTGGATTAGTCCCACACGGACAAAAACAAACAGAAATGTAGGGTATATAAGTCCCGACATTTAAGAGGGTTAATAACCCTTCCCATCTAGGGAAGGCTGAAGACCCATTTTATGTATAGATTAATAATAAATATAATATAAGTATAGTGCGCCACGTAGGCGCTGCACGGGTCCGCATGGCGCTGCCATGTGGCCCCGAGTGCCACGTCGCATCCACGCGGGCCCCGTGCCCATTTTTTATTTATTATTTATTATTTTATTTATTAAAAACGGGTTTAAAAATCGAAAATAAAACAAGAAAAACGGTTTAAAAATCCGGAAAAATTCCCTAAATTGTAAAAATCATATCTTTTAATATATAACTCCAAATTAATCCAAATTTCTTTCATTTGATCCAAAATTTAATTATCTATTATTCTAAAAAGTCAGATTTAATAAATAATAAGGGTTAAAATTATTATTTCAAAAATACATTCATTTATTAAGATTTCAAACTTTAGAAAATAAAATTAATGTTTATAAAAATTATCTCTTATTATTTTAACTTTAAAAACAGTTATAATCTCAAGAAAAATATGGGTTATCAAATTATTAAACTCTAATTCATCAAAATTAACCCTAAATTAAAGTATTTTGAGATTATAATGACTTTTTAAGAGAATAATAGAAAAATACATATAAGTACGATAACATGCAAGAAAATGAAATCATTTATACTTAAATATGAATCAAAAATCATGTTTTATGATGTAAATATAGCATGTTATCAACTTCACTGCTGAAGTATTCTTTGGCATTATCAGATCTAAATATCCTTACCCTTTTATCAAACTCATTGAATATTAGATCAATAAACCGAATTATTATGGTAGGCACTTCAGACTTGGCTCTCAACATATAGATCTATGTATATCGGGAGAAATCATCAATGAAGAGAATAAACCATCTTTGATTTGACTTACCAGGGATAGAGCGTGGTCCCCAAACATCATTGTTAATCATGTCAAATGGAAATTTCTTTCTATGATCACTTTTCAAAAAAAGAGTTCTTTTGTGCTTAGCAAACTGACAAGAATCACATATTAAACTCTGAATATCCAAATGTTTAAACAGATTTGGATACATTTGTTTGAGGAGATGGAAAGATGGATGTCCCAATCTCCTGTGGAGTAGAATAACATTCTCCTTCGACTGTGTGTGGAGAACCCTCCCTTGAGTCTCCTTCTCTTCTACTCCATCTAGTAGTAGAAGTCCTCCTTTTCTCCTAGAAGATAAAGTCCTCTCCCCGGTTTCCTTTACACATAAAACACAATGAGATGAGTCAAGTATAAACTACCAACCTGTATCATCGATTAATCTCCGAAGTGACAATAGGTTTGCTTTAAGTCCTGGAACATGAAGTGCCCTTTTAAGAAATACTCCTTTGATCTGAATGTTTCCCACACCTGCAGCCTTTAAGATACCCCTATTTGTCGTAAACACTAGATGACTACTATTCAAAGATCTATAATCTTCAAATAATGTATCATTAGGTGACATATGATCTGTAGCTCCAGAATATATTATCCAAGAACATGATTCTGGCTGAAAATTCTCATATGTAGTAAATGCAATGCTCATATGCTTATACTGACCTGATTGGGTCAGAGAGGGAGAGCTGAATTTCTTGAACATCTTTTCCATTTCTTCATATATAAGCTTCTACATATCATTGGATCCTTCTGCTTTAGTGGCCTCTCCCTCCTGGTTGACTGAGGTTGCCACATAGGCCTTCTTCTTTGCCCCTGGGTTCCATAAGCCCTTCTTCTTCAGATCTTCTTTCCAAGCCAATTTCCTGCATTCTTTAATGTGGTGCCCAGTTTTTGTCTAATAGGCACACACTACCTGGTTTGAACTGCTACTGGGTGGGTCCTTTGAAGCAGATTTAGGAGGTACCTTCTCCTTCACTTCTTCCTTCTTTGTTGCATGCACCACTGATACAGATGTGGAGTGATCTGATGTCTTGATCTGCTTTCTACAGTCTGCACTAGTTGCTTCTGATATAGCTTCCTCTAATGTGGGAAACTTCTCTCGGTGGATTAGTTGAGCTCGGAGGCTCTCATAATCCGAATTTAAACCCATAAGGAAGGTGAGTGTCCTTACCTTATTTTCTCTTTTCCAGTACTCAGTGTTCTGAGTTGAGACTGGCCACAACTGGTCAATATCCCTCCAGATTGCCTTGAGTTGTGATGAATAGGAGGCAACATATAGATCTTTCTGCCTCATAAGCTTGACCTGGAGCGAGAGATCGTAGACTCTCCAGTCAGTCTGCATTTCTGCACAAGACTTCTTAATTTCTTTCCAGATATCTGCCACGATATCCATAAGATAATACTGATTCTTTTGCTCAACTTCCATATTCATCACCATCCAATTGGTGATGTAGGGCTCTTATGCTTTCCAAATCTTCAACCGAAGCTTATCAGTTGGAGGTGGACCATCAATCAAATGATCACCCATAAACGCAGCTACCAATGATCTTTCAGTTAGCTTCATCCAGCTATATCTGTTGGTACCATTGTATTTAAGATCTAGATCTAGTATTACCAGTTTATTCTTAGTGTAATCAACCATAGGCATTACCTCATCCACAGAAGATTCTCCCTCAGAGCTGTAGGAGGGAGCTTTGGACTGCTTGGAGACCTTTTCTGAGGAGACTTTCTTGCCCATGATGATGAATCATTGCTTCAATGTTGATCTGAAGCTGACGGAAATCGGAGAAAAACAGGGTGAAATGCTTGGGATGTCGCGGTTCCACCTGGGAGGAAATCGCGGAAGCAGAGCGGAAGCGCGAAGCCGAAGACAGAGCTGCTGGTGAAGCCAGAGACGAAATCTCCAGCAGAAACCGGAAGGATAGCAGAAGTCGAAGTCGCCTGCTCCGATACCATGTGATAACTTTGAAGAAAATAACAAATAGGGCCAAATGAGACAAATGGGGCAAATGAGAGAGTTTATTGAAGATTTTGGATGAAAGAAAAAGGAGGGGGGGAGGGGGGGAATCATGTACAAATCGGGTTGAAGGGCCATGGCTTATATAGCCATCGGCCCAGCCCCTCCTAGCAAATCGGTCATTTTCCAAAAAAATGATAGAAAAGAGAAGAAAAAACCAAAGAAAAAGAAAAGAAAACAAAGAGAAAAAGGAAGAAGAACTGGGCCATTTATAATATATGACCCAGTGATACATATGTGAGAAAAAGGGAGATAAAAGAAAGTGATAATTGGAAAAGTATTTGTCTAACAATATTTCACGCACCTAAAATCCCTGGCAACGGCGCCAAAATTTGTTGAGCCCAAAGTCATCGTGTGTTTAAGCTCGAAAAATTTACAATTTATAAGCTAGGAGACAATGAAGCAACCGAGGTAATTAGGATGTATAGCTCTCTAGGTCAATCCACAGAGGATTTTAGGATGAGAAAAGATCGATTTTTCGTGGTAGGAGAAGGAAATCCTTAAAATCGAATTAGAAATTCTGATTGTGAAGACAATTAAAATGTGAAAGAAATGGAGGGAGAATAGAGATCTCTTAGCAAGAACAGAAATTGTAAAATGAAATGAACAGTTAAGTAAAGAATGGAGTGTGAAGAAGAGAGTGAGAGATGAGAGAAAGAAGGGGGCCTTTGAGAAGAGAGAGAAAATTTGACAAGGAATAATAGAGAGAGAATGCGACAATCAGAGAGAGAGAGAGAGAAAGAATGATAAAAGAGAGAGGGATCGGAGGAGGCAAAGAGAGAGAATTTGAGCGTCTGTAAGTGGAAAGAAAGAAAAACAGAAATAGAAAACGAGACAACGGAAGGGAGAGAGAGAGACAGTGGAAATGGGATCCACGTGGAAGAAGAGTAAACGCAGGGAGTGAGAGAAACTAAGAGAGGAAGATATCGACTACGTGAGCAGTGGAATATGGGGAGAGGAGAAGAAATTGAGAGAGAATTGCTCGAAAGAAAAGTATAATGACAAAATCGGAAACAAAGAAAGAGATATCTCCTCCTCGATGGTTTCTTTGAGTGGGCTCATAGTTGCTTGCCTTGGACAGCCCATTAAACCATTTAAACACTTCCATTTTGAAGGATCTTGCTACCCTTTGTCTTGTATAGTTCCTGAAAATAAAAAGGCAAAATTCATGTAAAATAAATTCTTTGGGATGCACTAATATTGTACAAACATCAAGTTATGAGGTGGTAGAGGAGATGGTGTGTTCAAGAGTTTAATAGAGTTAAATAAGATCAATCTATTGGTGGTTATAACTACTTTTTATGTTCTTATCAAGTAACTGATAACAGAAAAAGGTTCTATAAAGGGAGTTCTTACATACTCCATATCTCATAGAGTACGTAGTGTAGCTTAGCACCCAATGGACTGGCAACTCAACCTATCATTTGGGTTAAATTGATTATTAATTAATTAATCTATATGTTGATGTAGATAATTAATAAAAGTTGACCAATAAAGTGTTATTGGATCTAATTAGCTATTAATTAGTGACGTGTATTGACCTAGAGGGTCACACACATGAGGTATATAGATGTTGATACATATAATTATAATTATGAGGGTTTTTACAAAAAAATCTGTATACCAAATATCTATTAATAGGAGGAGAACGACCCCAACTTAAGGTGCCCATGCAAGCCTTATGGAAATTCTTTATTTTCTTCTATTTATCTCTTGGTGAAGAGCTTTGAAGAAGAAATCTAACCATTTTAAGATCATGCGGATACCGCTAGAGGCTAGACACTTGAATAGTTTCAATAACTTCTTCAAGTGAACCATGCAAGTATGTTTTCTCAAACATACTAGATGATGGGATCATTTTTTCTTGGTGCCTCAATGTTTTGAATATCCGACTCAATATATTTTCGTTGCATTTAATGTTTTGATCAAAATTTTTGACGGCTTATCAACTTCAGATCCTAAAAATTTATGGATTATATATAGTTATTCAAGAGATTTAAATGATAGGTTTATGCAACCTGCAAGCAATTCATGTTAATGAAAGTTTGTTCGTTGTTATTTCTATGTGATGTTTGTGCTAAAGTCATAAGTATATGTAATGACTAAGTGAATTATGATGATATCATAATACAATGATCATTAATCTTTAAATATATGTTATAAATATTCTTATTCTTGGGATATTCAATAAGGATATCAAAATAACTAGAAAAAATAGTATTATTTGATCCTACTCATGCGATAAGTATGCCTCTTCGTATGGCCATTGTTGTGGAGACACAAAGGATAGATCGTGAGTGCTCTTTGGAGAAAAAGAGTCCACTAAATTCACCCATATGAATCCCTTAAACGATGTTATACCCAAGTGTCAACCAAGTTGATTAATTTGGTTCTTTGACTTGAGATGCCAAAGACTTCTTACGGATGGATAATCATATTTTGACTACGACTTACGCATCGCTAGCCATGAGATCCCCAAAATATCTAGATCATATATAATTTGAAGTATCTGAAATATCATGAAGAGTTTGACATAAGGAATGATATTAAAAATATCAAAGAATGTGGTCTCAATGATTTCTTACCTGTATCAATACTAGCTTGAGTGATCGATTAGGGTTTGACATTTAACTATACCCTTAGTCATTCATGAGTTTTCTCAATAATAAATAGTTATTCATATATGGTAATCGATGACAATAATATTTCATGAAGGGGTTCCATTATAAAGATATCTCTAAAGGCACATGGTGTAGCTTGGCACTCACCGAGCTAGTAACTCAACATATCAATTGGGATAAATAGATCCTTAATCAATTAATTTAGTATGTTGATACAGTTATAATCGATCCTATGTCTGCATCACTTTACTTTTAAAAATTTTTATAATTTTTAATTGTTTCATCTTACCATAATTCACAACCTCTCTATGCAATCTCTCTAGCTATGACATATTTGAGGAAAACATCCATGCATAAATAGATAGATCGAATAGATAGATATACTAATATATTGATAAATAGATGCATAGATGGATAATATACTGATATATTCATAGATAGGTAGATATATAGATGGCTGGTCGGATGGATCTATGGATAGACTGACAGATGGATAGATATATAGATAGATTGATATATTGATAGATAGAACTATAAATGATGGATTGATAGATGGAGAGAGGGAGAGAGATACCCATAACTGGACAGTCACCGAGCCATACACCGTCACTTTCTGTTCCATTATTATCCTGCATTCTTCTTTCGTTGTACTGGAGTTTTCCTAGGAAATCTTAGATCTTGTTCCGGGTTCATACCACATTTAATCTGTGAAAGAAAGTTTGCTCTAGAACCTTGGAACTTCCAAAACTTTTTTTAAGACTCAAATCATCTTAATTTCCTTTTGAGATGAATTCTATTGAGATCTGGTCCTGGTGAGGTCCATCCCTTTCGCAGTTGAAGGACAACTTGTTCAAACGGCGTTGAAATGAAAGCACGGATCATAAGGCTGATGATTGCATGATACGATCAAAATAATCAGCAGAAAATGTTCGATTGGAATATTCATTCGATTCATTTGAAGATAAAAAAAAAATTCATGTTCCAACAACTGAAACATAATTCATCACACAATTCACATATGGAGCAGTAAACCCGCGTGGATCAATAAAGAATCATGAAGGATAAATACAAAAATCGAGGGATGCTTGAGGAATTACAATGCCTTGATGTTCTACTCGCTCTCGTAGAAAAATCGAGGGATTTGGCCAAAGCAAAATTCATATTACAACTGACATCCCCCTTGATTGTTTTCATGACTAACTAAAAAAAACTCACTTCCCGTAATAATTTAATTTCATATTATTTAATCCTCTCAAAAAGAATTATTTTTCTCATTAATTTGGATACCTAAAACTATGATGAGGACGAGGCACCATCATCTCCCTCAGTCCCCGACGTGACTGATGATACATCATGCGTGATTGGACGCATATACTTGGTGAAGACTCTCTCTTGGTTTGCCTTCCACCATTCTTCAGCCTGTTGTTCAGCAAACCTTCTTTTGCTGCATTATTACCCGTAAATTTCCTCGTAAGTCAATCTATCAGGATAGGATGCGAGCGGTAAAAATCATGCGTAATAAATCAAAAATTCGGAGTAATATAGTGATTCATCACTCATTTCATCATGAAATCTTGGATGAAACAAGAACTTCAAAAAAGGAAGATAAAAATGAAATCATTAGGATTATTCATGAAGTAGTGAGGCACAGACCTGAATTTCACTCGTTTGAAGACCTTCGTCCCATCCGGATGCACAATAACAGTCATGTACACACCAGGCTCAAACTGTTCCATGACCTCCTTTCCTCCTTTGTAGGCATTATTCTTTAATGAAGAAACCCCAGGTGACCGCGGATCGCTCTCCGTGTTTACGTTTTTGGGTCGTCCTCCATTACGTGACTGAGTTGAAAAGGGAGATACTGACCGACTTCTAGGACTTGTTGCTTCTGCCGGACTTCGCGGCGAGGATTTGGACTGTAGTAGAAGTACCGTCGTGATCAAGACTTTCGTTTTTCATGTTCTCCTGATGACAGTCTTTTCTGCTGACCGAGCTGTTTTCATTTATTTTCGAAACATCGTCTTCTGAAGCTGTCTTCGTCAAATTCCTGGCACCTCCCGCCGACTCTTCATCTGCCGCATCCTTTCTCTGCAAGGCATTTCAGCGCTTGATGAAGTTATCTTTGTTTCACGACTGTCAAAAACTGCATGCTATGCAATGAAATCAAACCAGATTGAAAAAAATTTATTACTTTCTTGTAATGATTTTTGTTTCGATAGACCAATCGGTCGGTTCATCTTCCCGAGGCTATAGAATTCATCACAAGATTGAAAATGTACCATACATAGGTTCAGAGATAGGAGAGAGAAATGGGAAGACCGTTTTTATTACAGATGGACAGAATTTTTATGGTATAGAGAGAGAGAGTGAATGTCTCTTTCGCCTGCCCCTGCGACTCATTTTTTTGGTATTAATAGTAATAAACTGTTAAAAGATGTTTCTTATCCGCTCACTGACCATTGACTGATAAACTATAGAGATTCTTGACGTGACATAAAGTAAAACATACCGAATTCGCCATCGGCTTGACAATGCCCATCATCGCATCTTGAGCTTCACACTTTTGCCTTAAAATCTTCACCTATCACAACCAAAAGCCCGAAAAAGATCACCGAAACTATCTTTTCGACCATGGCTCGGAAGAGTATACCTGAGCTTGCAATCTGACAATTTCTTGGTTCAGTAGTTCGTTGGTTTTCGTCAAACCATCCACGACCCCCTTAGGAAAAACAGGGTTGGCGTAACGCGGAGACGTCGGCCTGCTTGGAAAGGGTGACGTGGATTTAGAGCTTGGCGGCGATACAGAAGTAACCACAGGTTTCAGAGCAGCTTGGAGCGCGCTAATGGAGCCAAAGATCGATATATCTTTGAGCTGCAACCGGGAGGTCGTAACCTGAGAACCACGAAACGGTGAAGAAGTATCTTCTCTCGATCCTGGATTCAAACGAACAGGATCCACCATCGGCGCTATCAGAGCTTTGGAGAGCTTCAACTCCTTATGAACGGTTCTCTCCCTCAAATCCATCGACCGACGACGAGCAAGAGCCTTCTTACTCTCCGCCTGTGCGTTCCCCACTTCCGTCGCCTTCAACTTCAAGTAGCAGGTGTCGCAAACGCGGTGAGGCTTCCCCGGAGTTGGCGCCAGCGCCGCTCTCAGGATCTTCTTCGAGCTGCAGGAATGGCAGTGCACGAGACCGCAGTTGTAGCAGTTGTGCCTCTTTCTCGTAAACCCGAACGCTTGACGGCAGCCCGAGCAGAAGGACTGATCCGTATTGGAGACCCACTTGTGGATGCAGATGCTCGCCATGAAGTTTGACCCGCAGGAGACGCTCTTGATGTGCCGGTCCCTCAAGGACTCGATCAACGTCGGCGTCCGGCGGTCCTCTTCGTCGCCGTGGCCGAGCCTCCCGTTGGTGCCCTTCCCCCACGTGAAGACCTCGCTCCGAGAAGTCAATACCGCGACGTGTTGGGCTCCGCAGGCGATCTCCTCCACGTTCTCCCCCACAAGCTTGTCCTGCACCAGACAAGGGAGAGAGCCATCGGAGTTGGGGTTTCCGAGCTGGCCATGGCGGGTGCTGCCGAAGGTGAACACGTTCCCGGAAGTCGTCAACGCGACGGTTATAGAGTGCCCGCAGGCGAGCTGGTCGAAGTTGTACTCTATGAGAGAAGGAACGCAGGTGGGAGCCAATCTCGAAACTTTATCGCCGTGACCTAGTCGATAATGGTCCCCGTCTCCCCAAGTAAAGAGCTTTCTGGACATGAGATTCGCTCCAGATTGACCCACGACCTCAACAATGGCGGCCGTGTGCCAAACTCCGCAGGCGATTTTCACCGTTCTGAGCCCGCTCAGTGTTTGGACTTCTTTTGGGTAGGCTACGCTCTCTCGGTCACCATGACCCAGAACTCCAAAGGTTCCGTCACCGAAGGTGAATAGTTTTCCGATAGTGGTGATGAAAGCAGAATGCCAGGATCCACAGGAAACAGACAACACTTGAAGCCCTTCCAGTGGGCCTTCCACTCTCTTGGGAATCCAGTGGCTTGTGTCCGATCCGTGGCCAAGATATCCCGCGTGCATGGCGCCGTTCCCCCACGAAAAAAGCTCCCCGGAGGACGACACAGAGCAGGAATGAAACTCCCCGCAGGAAACGTACTCCACGGGGGAAATCGCGAGAGACTCGATTAGCTGAGGCCGGCTGGAATCCATCTGGCTGCCATGACCGAGCCTTCCGCCATTATCCTCCCCCCAGGTGAAGACCTCTCCTTGTCTGGTGACGACAGCTGCATGGCGGAAGCCACAGGCAATTTGGTGGACGTCGAGAACGACGTTGCATTCGAGGAGTTTTGGGAGGAGCACGTCAGTCTTGGAACAGCCGTCGTCTCCTTCGGTCCACACTTCTCCCCAGACGAAGACATCGCCCAGAGATTCGCAGTCTTCTGGGCCGGATCCCTGGCTGGAGTTGCTAGGCAGGCTAGAGATGCTCACGCGGAAACCATCTCCAACGCTTGGTCTTGACTGCATTTTCTGCGGTCTTCTACGCTGCTACTCTCTTCAAGAGTGATTTCAGCCGAATAATCTCAAATCCTAGACAGGAGAAAAGGAGAAATAGTAAGAATATGGAGATCAGAATGAAAGATCTACAAAGTTGATATAAAATCGAATTTTCACACGATGGAATCAGAAAATCACCCCTCGTCAAATTGCCACGC
Organism: Lemna minuta; assembly: GCA_024174645.1. Classification (NCBI taxonomy): domain Eukaryota; kingdom Viridiplantae; phylum Streptophyta; class Magnoliopsida; order Alismatales; family Araceae; genus Lemna; species Lemna minuta. The sequence continues at coordinate 17,943,617 of CM044105.1, forward strand.
AAAACAGAAAGGCGAAGAAGAACATAGGAAGAACAATGTCTGAGTGCCCTTTCCCTACTAGGCGTGACCCTTCCCCTATAAACCACCGAGGCTTTGACTGCTCACATGTGTTTGGAGCAGCACCCTCATCAGAAACAACTAAGACTTCGGCAGATTTATGAGCTGAGATCTTGTATTTTGGCCTTTTAGCAGTGAGTAGATGTGCATGGTCATGACCCTTTAAAAAAACAGTCCAAGAGCACAGTCACGAAGCAAAAGGGGTGGGAGCCAGAAACAGTCGTCTTGGAAGCATGAGGGGTCCCAATGGGATACCGCATGTTGCAGATGATGGAGGACATTTTCAGGACATTCGGGAGACTCGACTGTCTCATCTCGGTGTGACGAGTGTCTGGGGACCCCACTGTAGCAGTATTGGAACAGGAGGTGCTCGGGGGTTTCTAGCCGCCACCAGAGATTAGCCTTCCAAGTGGATTCAGGGGTTTGCTTGTCAGTCCCCTTCCCACTCCCACACCCCCCCAAGAAAAAAAAACCAGTGCCGACAATTTCAAGGAGATTGGGAGAGCGGAAAGGTAGTTTGGGATGAATAGCACATCAGCATGACAGAACGCGATGACTGAAGTGGACACTGCACTATCTTTAGGTATGGAAATTTACATCAGGAGGTCAATGGGGGAGAGGCCAGCCAGCAAGAGTGTCACCGGCGTTAGCCGAGCATCCGTCCAAAGCCATCTGCAAGGGGAGACAGCGGAGGGGAATTACCAGATATTGCGGATGAAAGTCCAGGAGGATCCATCGGTCTTAAAGTCAACAGGAGCGGAGAGCAGTGGATCAGGAGGAGGCAGGAGACCCAGAGGATTGTGGACATGTCAGATGGTCAGATCAATAAAAAGGCAGATTTCGCCCAATAGAATGACATGGCATATTAAAAGGAAGGTTGGGTTGGAGGGATAAAACCAGTGTCAACACATGGGTGGTTGCCAGGAGAGAGGAAGACTGAGGTTCATAGAGGGGCAGATTGAGTGGAACACTACAGTGTAGCAAATCAAAATGGGAAAGGGACACTTTTGGTGAGAGACATGGAAAACGCAAATGTGGAGGAATCTGGTGAAGCCCTTCTCAAAGGATGAGATTAAGGCAGTCATCACTGGTTGAAATGAGGAAGGGCTCCAGGTCCAGATGGCTTTCCAATTCTTTTCTTCAGTGAGTTTTGGGAGATGGTCAAGACGGAGGTTATGACCAAACCAAATGAATTTCAAAGAAGGAATAATGTCATGGAGAGAATGAACAGATCACACTAGCCAAAATGCCAGGGGGTTGTTAGAGTCAAAGACTAATGACCCATCCAGCTCTCTAATTCCATGTGACTTATCATGGCAAAGGTTCTAGCAAAAAGGTTGAGGAGGTTGACGATCTAGGCAGTCCTTTTCACCTAGCATTCAATGTTTATAGCACAGTAGTGGCAGGGACATACGAGCAGCGTGGCTGAGAAATGGGATCACGAGCTTCATGTGAAAGGTTGATTTCGCTAAAGCTTATGATTATGTGGATTGGGACTTCATGAGATTATCTATGAGGAAGAGAGGATTTCCAGTTGCATGGGTATGGAAATGTGTTATTCCCGTTCTTTGTTAGTTTTGGTAAATGGGTACTGGAGGGGGACTGGTCTCTTCTGCCAATGGGTGTCAGTTAGGGATGTCCCTTGGCATCGTTACATTTTGTTTAGCAGTGGATGCTTTGGCTGCGTGCATGATAAAAGCTTGTTCCCATACCTTGTTGAGGGGTTTTCAGAACACAAACCACCCATAGGGCATCCCCTTGCTAAAATATTCACATGACACTGCGGTTTTTATAGAAGGATATGTGGAGGAAGCGAGGGACCTCTACACACTGTTAGACCTCCTTGCAAACTTTTAGGTCCCACAGATAAACCATGACAAATCAACACTTATAGGGTTTAGGATATCACAGGAGGAGAAACAATGTTCTGGGGCCCTGGGAACACCAACTGGGATGCTTCCCATGCATTACTTGGGCTGCCATTGATGAGGGATCAGCTCTCAGCCATGAAATGGCTACCGGTGACAGAGAAGGTGGAAAGGGAGATGTATGGATGGCAGACTAGAGCACTGTCAGGGGGGGAGTGCTTGGTGCTTTTGTGGTTGTTGCTGTCTGTAGTTCCTATTTTTATGTCTTCGCCTTTAAACTACCTGCAGGTATTCGAAAGCATCTAGATGGTCTCATAGGAGGTTCTTGTGGGAAGGTTCAGTGTTGGGGGAAGGTAGAGAATTGGCAATGGTTTCATGAGACATGGTGTGCAGACCTGTCAAGCTAGGAGGGCTGGGTGTTTTGCAGTTACAAAGCATATACTTGGCTCTTCTGATGAAATGGGTGAGCAATCAGGAGAATTTGGTTCTGAAGGTATTAAGGGACAATTACAGAACATGACTGGATTGGCATGGTTTGAAGCATGTGTTTCCTGAAGTCCACAAATTCTTCACTGCCATACTATGGGACAATTCCCTATTTAATTATTGATCGGATGACTTGTTGGCTTGAGGCACTCTACGTGTGGAATTTCCATGCCTGTTTGTTCTAAAATTGAACGCGCAGGCCATAGTTAACGATAGTTGGGACAGCATATGGAACACAATTCTAGAAGGTACTAGTCGGATCAGAGGGTGGAGGATCTCCTGAATGTGCAAAATGCTCTAATATACCCTCGACCTTCGAACAGGTTACAAGAGAGATGGGAGTGGGAAGGTACAACCCTCCCTGTCCAAAGGGCTTACACAAAGATTAGAAGGGAGCAGTTTGACAAGGAGCATGCAACCATTCAAGCTTGCGGACCCATATGGAGACAAAAGGTCCCAAAAATCTTTCAAATCTTTGGTTCCTTATGCAATGTCTTTTGATGCAGTCTTTTAGAAGAAACTGTTCCTGCAAACGCATCTGCAGACTATGTTATGCGCCTAAGGGCAGAAGAAGAGTGTTCACACACGTTCTTCAAGTGCCCATTTACTTTGGCAATTGCAGCAAGCCAAATGATCCATGGTTGGAGGTTGCCTCAGATGAGGCATTTTGGTACTCACTGAGAGATTGAGTCTCCAGAGGGAGATGGAGTGGTGAAGAATCCTAGCAGTACTATAGACAATCTGGCAGCATTGAAATGACCCGGTTTCTAAAGCAAGTGCTACTTTGATAGATAAAGTCATCCACGAAGTGTAAGGCCTTGAGTCATGCTAGTTTGGAAGGATGTGATGGGGAGGGAGGGGGGTCCATTGCGACCAATTGTGTGCCTTATGATCACATACTTTAATATTATCAGGTTGATCACTGATCTCGGGTGATCCTCCTTTTCCTTTTCACAAAAAAAATAATGTTCAAGTGCAAAACCTGCATGAAACCATTGTTCCTCAACAAATCGAATGGGAGTGGAGTATTTTGAGTTTTTACACCATAATCATACTTCTGAAGAGTATGGAAGAATACTCTGATTTATTGAATTCAGAACAATACAAGTGTCTTTTCAAGAACTGAAAGAATACCGGAATCTTGATTTCCGGTAATAGAACTACAGAGAGGTGTATCTAGGAACTAATTCCCAAGAACCTGCGGTCGATCTTCCCGTAACTCTTCCCTGATGTAGAATTCATTTGATCTCAGGTAATCCAGATCGGATTATCTAACTTGATCCTTGTCGCCGTCGGACTCTCCTTCGGACGATTCCTCTGCTCTTCCCGTCTTTCCGCAAGAAGGTAAGATCCCCTCCAAATAACCGTGTCCTCCTTTTATTCCCCCACGACTCTGCTACTAGGACTGTGGTTCTACCCTCTCTTCCTGACAGCTGTCATTGGTAGTCCCCTCCGGTAGACCTATTAACTTTCTCTTATTTAGGCTTACGACGTTGATAACTAATTATGGGAGTCCTACCAGAGTAGATGCATCAACATAATGGTAATGGTAATGTCTGTGATACAAGGACTCAACCCATATTTATTGAGGGTAGATGACCCATAATTCTAAATATGCCCATCCTATGATAAAATTAACATATCTTACCATAAGAGTACAGAGGCAATTAACCAGAAATAAATAAGAGAAATCAGATTACCTATCATTATGTTCCAACTAAGATATGTGGGGCAATCTTTCAATACGTTCAAACTGCAAAAACGTGAAACAAGACGATAGAAATAACTCAATAGTAGATAAATGTATTTAGTTACTTATGAAGTTCCTCCAAAAAAGATAAAGTAAGCATCTCTGACATTATTAAGCATTTTTGTAACATAAAGAACCAATTGAACATTTCTTTAAAAAAAACTCACATAATATGATGCAAAGAATTGCTTAAGTCAAAACATTAATTCATAATTCCAAAGTGCAGGTGCAATCCATGAATTGACATGTGGTAAGAACCAGGATGAACATAACGAGTGTTTGATTCAGTGGAAAAGGGATTACATAAGAAGAAGATAGAGCGGACATCTTCCAGAAGAACAGAACTTCGATTAGAGTATGGATGACTTGAGAACCATTCTGCACTCACTTTTTTGCTAATCCAACTTCTTCCTTGTAAACAACCCCCCCCCCAAAAAAAAAAAAAAAAAAAGAGGACCCAAAAAACAGGTCTGACGGTATACATAAAGAACGTCAATTTTTTGTCCACTTCCTTCCATCTCTCCTCGGCTACTTTGGTCTCCATGCCAGTGCCACCACGACATTGTAAATCGGTGGTGAGGCTTGTGGCATCTTCTGGAAGTTTTCAGAATTCGTGTTTTAATGTCCTTGCGCAAAGGGCAAGTCTAAACCAAAAGATGCAGAATTAATAGAACCGTGAGAAAACTAACAAAAAGGGAACAAGGGAGATACGTGAAGATTTTAATGACAATTCTCAACTACGACTATCAAGCTTGACAGAAAATAGCCAACCCACAAAGCAGATTAACACGGTAGATAAATAATCATACAGCAATGCATGAAAAAATGACGAATCAAAGCCAAATTTCGGAAAATCAACGTCGGTTGGGTATCGATTTGCTCCTCTCTACCGTTTCAGACAAATTAAACAATCTGATACAGATATTAGCGGAATGCCTCAAAGAAAATGAGAACAAACCTCTTGTAAATGTAGATCGCGGGGAGAAAGAGCTTCCCAATCCAGACTAATGGTGGCAGTTCATCCGCTTTCTCTGCGATCCGGGGATTCTTTGTCTTTACAGAAACAGGTCGAGCCTTCGCGGTCATTAAATCATATCTGAACTCGCGGGATCAATTGTGGATAAAGATCTTCTGATTTGGGGCCGAGAACGGAGCCGCCGGATCTTCAAATTTGCGGAAACGCACAAGTGGGCGGGCGAGAGAAAGCGAGAGCACGGGAGAGGGAGGAGAGGGAATATAGGCCACAGGAGAGAGGGGGGGAGTAAGGCTCGCAACCAACCGCTTCGGGGCGGTATTTGGCCAGCACGGCCCGACTGGGCCGGGACGTGACGTGGGCCGCGCAAGCTATGGCACGAGCCACGCCAGGACTGCGCGGGTGGCTGGCAAAGGAGGCAAAGAAGTAGAGTGGAGGAGGGGATGGACGGTGGCAGAGGCAAGGTGGTAGGGGTGGAGGACGGCAGCGGGGATGACTCGGCATCCGGGGGCGATAGGCCATGGCCCATGGGGTGGGGGGGAAGAGAGAGAGAGAGAGAGAGAGCGGAACGGAGAGATGACGAAAAAGCTGCGAGAGGTATGCTGGTGCGAGGGAGATTCAAACGGTTGCAACTCGTCCTCGTAGTTAGAGGTGAGCTGGCTCCTTGGGAGTTTTTATATAAATCGTATAAATATATGTGTGTGTGTGTGTTAATAAATTTTATAAAAGCTAAAAAAAATGCATTAAATAAATGCATTGAATTTTTTTTTTGGCATATTAAATGCATTAAATATGCGGAAATTAAATTTGGCTTTGTGATTTCTGAAAGCAGAAGTCATTTGATTTTAAAATAAATAAATTCTCTTTAAAAAGAAGCAGTTACTTCAATAATTGATTTTTGAATTCAATTTCCAACTTCTATACTTCTCAAATCAAAAAATCAATTTCAAACATCTATAATTTTCTACCGTCTATTTTGAAGAACTTCTATTTGTATTTTCGAATTCCTGAATTTCTTGTAATAAATTTTAGACAAGTACTTTTTCAATGGATTTTTAACTGAGTTTGATTTGCCATACTAAATGTAATAAATATGCATTTTTTCTGGCTTTGAATGAAATTGGTTTCTTTATAAACTTGGTTTATGATTTATGGTTTTAATATTTCTTAAAGTCGAAATCAATTGATTTAAAAACTAACTTTTTCAAAAATTATTTTCTTCAACAATTGATATTTTGAAATTAGGAAGGGTCGACATGAGTGAAGTGCAATTGCATCACACATTCTACCATTATGCACTACTTCGAATTGCTGCAGGAGGGCACACACCAATGCAAGTTTTGTTGACTTTTTTTCTGAAATGGATTATACCCTAACAACACGTAGTTGGTCATCGAGCATCCAATAAACAAGCATAAATGTTTTTTGGAAGCACTATAAAGTAATGCACCCGAGTTTACATGATAAACTAAAGGGCATCAATGATGGCAGCCAGCAATATGTGATGATCGAAGGGACAGCCTAAAAATTTATGATCCAACCCTTAAAGAAGAGACCCTTGTTGAATCTAACCCCCGATGAGATGAAGGATATAACTGACCACAAAGCCTTCAAATAGCTATGGATATAAGCAATGCATATAGAAGTAGTGTTGGGTTCTGAGGTCGATAATCCTTCCAATGATTTGATCAAAACATTGAATGCAGCGAAATATATCGAATCGGATATTCAAAAAATTTAGGCACCAAGAACATATGATCCTACCATCTAGTATGTATGAGAAAAACATATTTACTGAGTTTCCTTGAAGTTCTTGAAGCTATTCAATTGTCTAGTCTCTAGCTGTATCCACACAGTCTCTGGATGGTTGGATCTCCTCTTCAAAGTTCTTCACCAAGTGAGAAAGGGAAGAAAGGGAAGAATTTTCATAAGGCTTACATGGGCACCTTCAGTTGTGGTCATTCTCCCCCTATTTATAGACATTTGATATGTGATTTTCTCATTAAAACCCTTATACTTATGTCTATATATACCAACATCTATAGACCTTATGTGTGCAACCCTCAAGGTCCATATATCTCACTAGTTAATAACTATATAGAACAAATAACACTTTATTGGCTAACCTTAATCAATTATCTATATCAACATATAGATTAATTAATCAAGTATCGATTTAACCCAATCAATAGGTTAAGTTGATAGCTCGTTGTGTGCCAAGCTACACCATGTACACTAGGAGATATGGAGTATGTAAGAACTCCCTTATGGAACCTTTCCATCATCGGTTACCATGTACGTATAATCTTTCATCCGCATGAGACTCGTGAATGACTTAGGGTATGGTCAAATGTCAAACCCTAATTGGTCACTCGAGTTAGTACTGATGCATGTAGAAATTAGCGAGAACTCCTTCGATATTTCTACTACCTTGGCCAAGGATTTCATCGCATCTCATTCCTTGAGTCAATCTCCTCAAATACCGAGGGTGCATGATCACATCTTGATCACACAATCATCTTCGTGGACTTCATGTTGTATCTAATGCATAACATTTTAGATATCTCATGGCTAGGAATTCATAAGTCATAATCAAAACACGATCATCTATCCACGATATGTCTTTGGTGTTTCAAGTCAAAGGACCACATACACAATCATAACATGAATCAACCTGATTGGCAATTAGGTATAATTACTATTCAGGGATTCATAGAGATCAATTCAGTGAACTCTTTCTCCAATGAGCACCCGCTATCTTTCCTTAGTATCTCTACACTGGTGCCTACAAGATCAGTCATACTCATCATATGAGTCAGATAAGATAGTGTTATTCTTTTCGGATAATTCGATGTTCTACTTGAATATCCCATGAATAGGAATATTTATAACATATGTTTAAAGACTTGTGATCATTGTATTATGATCTCATCATAATTAATTTAGTCATTATATATTCTCATAAACTTCCTTGCAAACATCACACAAGAATGAAAATACATAAATAGATTTCAATGAATATAAACGAAATACATGGAAGTATGATTGGCTTACAAGCCATATAATAATCATCAATGCATTGATACAGCTATCATTTTAGAGTTATCAATCATCACTAAAGATGATAGGGCAGTTGGGATATTTTCAGCCATTTAAATACCTCACTCTATCTTTTATGAAGCATATTCTTGGAAACATGCATTGAATCTAGCCTCTTTGACACCTTGGTCTTTGATTATATTACTTTTCTTGGTTTCCATATGCTTTTCCATTTCTACGAAGTCATAATGATCAAAATTTTGAGGGGAAGTTTAGCCGTTTGAGCACCAAGTGTCACCTAGGGCCTCCACTTTGGGTTTTCTTCAATTCAAAGGACCATAAGAGAATTAGAGATCCTAAGTTAGTTGTGTGGTTTGCTCTAATATATCATCCTATAGCTTCAGATTTGTTTTATAAAAATTAAATCACCTAATCATAAAATATTGTTGTCATTTTCTCTCTCCTCTTCTATGATTTTCTCTCTCCAACTTTCTCTACACTTTCTTGTTTATTTTAAATACCATTCGCAAAAATGTGATCCATTGTAGAGATCGTTCTTCTATTTTCTTAAAGTAACTCTTCCCTAATTTCTCACCTCATTTTATCATCCCATTGACCAAGATCTAAGAACTCTCAAAGTCAATCCTAATTCTCTACATATTTCAACTCTTGTTCATTAATTAAAGACGACATTATTAGTCATCAATAAAGTGAGTTCAAATTTAAAGACCACATGATTTAAGCTCATTAGACCATTCTAGAAAAGTAACCCTTAGAAAACTCAAAATTAAAACCAAAAAATCCAAAAAAATATATAAAAATTCAAAAAAAAACCTAAACTTTAAAGATGTATATATATCCTAATACACAGAAATGAATCCTCTTTCTTCTCATGTCCTAAATAGCAATATCATGCATTCTAGTATATTTATAGCTTACAATGTCAAATCAAGTTCTTCATCTTCTTCTCATCTTTCATCATTATCCTTCTTACTTAAGGCCTTAAAACATGAAAGCTCAAGAAAATACAACTAATTCATGATTTTCTTACCTTCAAAAAGGTTAAACACAATTCATGCACTAAATTAACACTACATGAATGCAAAATGAACATATGAGTGAAATTAAAAGGTAAAAGGAAAATTTTATAAGAACGTTATAACGTGCATCATGTTAGCAAGAATTTTTCATTAAAACCAGACAATAATGATGGAAATGAAGATATTAATGGCATATTATCAACAACTTGTCTTATAAGTTCACTCTGCCAAAGAGATATAAGACACATTGAAGCTTATGTATGGACACTAAAAAAAGAATTTCATGCATTTTTATGTGCATGAAAAACTATTCAAACTTCATATGGATAACATAATTGCATGAGAATATTATGTCAAATTTTAATCTCTTTAGAATGATCGCAATGCCTATCAGCCCCTCTTTTATCTGATACCTAGATGACATTGATGTACCCTTTATTGGGCCTAATATTTGGCCCACTTATTCCCTTACACTGTAATTAGATGATTTAGATCCTAATTTTCTCTCATGCTTTTTGATCCAAAAGGAACAGTGTAATGGTTGGAAAAGTTCCATCTCTCTCTCTCTCTCTCTCTCTCTCTCTCTCTCTCTCTCTCTCTCTCTCTCTCTCTCTCTCCCCCGGCGATATAAATGAGGATGTTGAATAAACGTGACTCGCACTGAAGAACGGTTGAAAATGCTCGCCCATCGAATCCCGTGAGACGAATTGATTCATCATGCGGCCTCGCTTCGATTACACAGTCCCGGTCGGGGAAGCTGTGCTTTTCCGCCCGTTGACTCTCCTAGACCACCCTTCGCGCACTAAAATCATGTTAAACTTCCACTCTCGACAATGGAGATCGAAGCGATTAGGAAAAACTTTTCTCTCACACTCTAAGCTCTCCTGGCGTTTAGATTCGGGGAACTCTATCCTGTACGAGCTTTGCTCGTGTCCTTCATCGTCGGACCAGGAAATGCAATTTCTTCAATACCGAGCAGAGTTTAATGAAGGCATATCAAGATAGTGACGAACTAACCGCAGCCCACAAGTACCCTACCGCTGCTCATCAATTCTCTCTCTTTAATTTCTCTTTCTATCTCTATAAATGGCGGGCTATAACCTAGCTCTTTCTCTCCTGATATCACTTTTCGTCCTGAGGTGCGAAGAGAATGAGGCTTACCTCCTCGTCTTGTTTCTTCTTCGTTTTTCTCCTCTCCGCTGCCGCCCTGTGCTGCGGGCATATCGCGCAGTTTGACGACACGTGGCAGCGCCGGGCAGAGAAGGCCCGCGCCACGGCCCTCGCCTTCTTTGATCCATCCCCAGAGTCGGTCAAGGACGAGCTAAATGCCCTCGTGCATGCGTACGCTATTTATCTCCTCTAAAACCAGGGCTTCTTTCCTTTCTAAGTCTTGATTAGTTTTCCGCTTGTTCCGTCTGATCAAAATTTACTACGCAATTTTCAAAGATTTTCTCTAAGATTTCGCACCAGCTATTTGTATGTTTATTCAACATGCACGCACAAATAGATAATTCGAATAGATGGATATCAAAATTGATCATAATGTATAAATTGATAGATAGATAGATAGATAGATAGATAGTACATAGATATCAAGATAGATAGATACTACATAGATAGATAGATAGATAGATAGATAGATAGATAGATAGATAGATAGATAGATAGATAGATAGATAGATAGATAGATACTACATAGATAGATAGATAGATAGATAGATAGATAGATAGATAGATAGATAGATAGATAGATAGATAGATACTACATAGATAGATAGATAGATAGATAGATACACAGATAGATAGATAGATAGATAGATAGATAGATAGATAGATAGATAGATAGATAGATAGATAGATAGATAGATAGATAGATAGATAGATAGATAGATAGATAGATAGATAGATAGATAGATAGATAGATAGATAGATAGATAGATAGATAGATAGATAGATAGATAGATAGATAGATAGATAGATAGATAGATAGATAGATAGATAGATAGATAGATAGATAGATAGATAGATAGATAGATAGATAGATAGATAGATAGATAGATAGATAGATAGATAGATAGATAGATAGATAGATAGATAGATAGATAGATAGATAGATAGATAGATAGATAGATAGATAGATAGATAGATAGATAGATAGATAGATAGATAGATAGATAGATAGATAGATAGATAGATAGATAGATAGATAGATAGATAGATAGATAGATAGATGGACGGATGGATGGATGGATGGATGGATGGATGGATGGATGGATGGATGGATGGATAGATGGATGGATAGGTAGATAGATAGACACACAGAGATACACAGAGCAATAGGCCGTCGCTTTTGATGTCTAGCCTAACGCCCGCGCGCAGATTCCCGTGATCAGTGTCTGTTAACCATGTTTTCACGGTTCACGACTCAGAGGAAACGACGGATAATTTCCACAAGACAACTCGATAACGTTTGTTTCATAATAAAATAGCTGCTTATCAGATTGATGTTGCATAGTTGCCAAATCATCTCTTTTACAGGACAATGAAGAACAACGGCACCAGAAGAGAACTGCTTGGCAAGCACAAGGGTGGACCCTGCTCTGCGACCAACCCCATCGACCGGTGCTGGCGTTGCCGCAGAAACTGGGCACACAACCGCAAGCGCCTCGCACGTTGCGCTCTAGGATTCGGCCGCCGTGTCAGCGGCGGCAAGAAGGGCAAATTCTACGTGGTCACCGACCCTTCAGACGATAATGTCATAAACCCTAGACCAGGAACACTGCGCCATGCAGTTATTCAGGAAGAACCACTGTGGGTCGTGTTCGAAAAGGATATGATCATCCGTCTGAGACAGGAGCTCATTGTGAACAGTCACAAAACGATAGACGGCCGCGGCGCTAAAGTGCACATCGCGTACGGCGCGGGAATCACGCTGCAGTTTGTGGAAAACGTGATCATCCACGGGATTCACGTCCATGATATCAAGCCTGGTGAAGGAGGGTTTATAAGGGACTCCCCGAGGCATTACGGGCTCCGGACGAGGAGCGATGGCGATGGGATTTCGATCTTTGGGTCTTCCAATATCTGGATCGACCATGTTTCCATGTCGAGATGCGCTGACGGGCTCATTGACGCGATTAATGCCTCCACCGCCATCACCATCTCTAATAATCACTTCACGCACCATGACGAGGTAGATTAACCCTCTTATTTCATCATGGTCATCATCTCATTCGTCTACTTTTGAAGGTGATGCTGTTCGGGGCGCATGATCAAGATAAAGAAGATCGGGTGATGCAGATAACGGTGGCGTTCAACCACTTTGGGAGGGGCCTGCGGCAGAGAATGCCCCGTTGCCGGTGGGGATTCTTCCATGTCCTTAATAACGACTACACCCACTGGCTAATGTACGCTGTCGGCGGCAGCGAGCACCCCACCATCATCAGCCAGGGAAACCGCTACACTGCCCCCTCCAATGCAAACGCCAAGGAGGTCATTCTCAGCCTCTTGCTCGCTCTTTATCTATCTATCTATCTATCTATATTTTTATTCATTATTTGTAACGCAGATAACGAAGAGGGAATACGCGGCGAGGCGGCAGTGGAAGACGTGGACGTGGCGCTCGGAGGGAGACACGATGAGGAACGGAGCCTTCTTCGTACAGTCCGGACTCCCCAGGCCTGAGTTGACCCGGACCCAACGGGCCCTGCTGGTCAAACCGGCGTCGGGCGATTCCGTCCTGAGGCTCACCCGTTACGCTGGCGCGTTGCCCTGCCGGGTCGGCTCACCGTGCTGACTAATTCATCATTCATTTATCGTCATTTGACACTCGTTAAATATTTTTACTTCCAGAGATGCGAATCGTTTAGACTATTTTTAACAAAAGCGGATTAGGTTATGCTAGTTAGTCTTCGTCGGAGTCAACGCCGGAGTCAATGTCGATGGGGGCGGCACCGCCACTCTTGTAGCCAGCCATAGCCTCCTTGTACCGCTTCTTGTCCGCGTTGGCCAAGGACTCGAAGGGCTCTTTCTCCTCAGCTGAACATACCCGTCAATACAGAATGATTAATCGCTAGGATTTGGAAGAATCTGACCGATAAACAACCGAAAATTGAATTAATATAATTAATTTAACAGTATTCTGTACTACCTGATATCTTCTTCCACATCTCTCCCAGAGTCCTGCCCACGTCGGTGAAGGACATGCCGGGATTGTTCTTCTTCACTTTCTGCACGCACGAGAATCAAGAGTCAAATATGAATGTCAACGGTCAAATAAGAAGATCAACTCAGGAGTCAACTTACATCTCTTTCGGAGTTTGAGAAGAACATGAAACCGGAGAGAGCCCTCTTGGGCGCATTAGGATCTTTCTTCTTCTTCTGCCTTCTTTTCTTTCCTTCTTCATCCCCTTCCTTTGCCTTCCTTTTTGCAGCCCGTGCCTCTTTCTTAGTGGAACCCGCCTCCTTTTTATCATCCTTCTTTGCTGGCTTCTATGGTTTTCATTACATTTTAATTATAAATATAATGATAAAAGTTTGGTCAATTTGATTAAGGCCTTAAAAATCGCTCACGTCAGAGACACAAAGAATTTTACCTCGCTATCCTCTCCTCCACTATCACTTGCACCGCTGCTATCTTCTCCAGAATCATCAGTGGGGGAACCACCGTCATCTTCACCAGCAACGAAATCCTCATCCTGAAAATATTATATGATGAGATGGATGGCTGGATGACGGATATGGATGTATAGAGAGGTAGAGGACTTCCTTACTTCTTCATCACTGTCCTCGTCACCCGCAGATCTTCTAATTCTCTCGAGATGAGGATCAACAGCATCGTCATCATCCTCATCAATTGTGCGTGATACGCCAGTGCCATTTTGACCCACCCCAAGATTCAAGATTTTCAAACCTTTTCCGCTGAATTAAACAAAGAAGCGACATATAAATTAGAACTAGAAAATCCAAGCTTGATATACTCAGTTTAACTCACCTAATAAAGTTAAACAGATTGCTATACTCATTTCTCTGAATGTTCCTGAACAGATGCTCCTGCTCACTTTTAAGCTTCACCAGAAGATCAAAATAATGGGCATTACTTGATCCTGCTCCGTGCCTCTCAAATTCCATGTAATCTATCTGCAACATAAATGCCAGCATCTGATGAGGACACACCATTTACCTGACTCAACTATCAATTTTGTAAATTTGATTATTACTTCATCATGAAGTATAAGTGTTGGCGGCTTTGGTAAAAAGAAGAATCCCTTCTCCAGAGGATAAAGGAGGCCATCCTCTGCTTTCAGAGATGATTTCACTGCATAACCATCTTGACAGCTGCGGAATTTTCCCGGCCTGGTAACTTTAGCACCTGATATCCCCCGTAAAACTAGTGTGAAAACTTCATGGATTAGACCCTGAAATTCCATATCAAGTTCAATTAGATATTGCTAACTACGTGAAAAATTAAGGAGAAATAATATCTGACGAGAACATCAACTGCTGAATGATACCAATCATAGATGCACAAAAGAGGTGTTATTGCATTATCGTATCTTTATGTTTCTGCATTCATTTACCAACTAATGCGGCATCATCATGTTTCCGCCTTTGGGGGATCTGATGGATTAATGAATCGGCATTTTGAGAATGAATGTACCCTTGCAATTAAGGGCTAATATGTAGCTTGCATTGAAACAGTCAGCATATAGACTGTAGTATATTTTTGGGGCGAAGGGCTTACACAGTTTGGTGGTTATATGGAATTGGAAGGAAAGAACTAGACATCTATATATTGCATTTATCACATAAAAATAAAATAAATAATCACAAGAGTTAATCATTCATAAGGCAATAGTTTAATGATGGGTTAAAAGTCAATAAGGACTCAGCTCCATGTTTAAGTTTTAGGATTTAGGGTTTATCTCATGGGACTTAAAATGCCGATTAAGAAAATACCTTGTAGGTCATCTCCAACCTGTCCTTGTATTTGGAGGCCAGGAGCTCTTTACTTATCGCCAAGTTACAGTCAATCACATGATCCGTCTCAAACTTCACAATAGAAAAAGGGAAAAATTATTAGGCAAAAGAAAGAGACAAATCAGATGCAGTAAAGTGATTTCAAATCACTACCTGTAGAACAATATGGGGATACATAGTTTGTCCTTTACGAATGGGCGGATCAAGAGTGATCACAACAAATGTGTGAGGTTGATTAGACTGAAAAATATTAGGTCAGAAAATACAGTAAAACAAAAATAACAAAGGGAAAAGGGGAACACCTTGGGAAGAAGAAAGATGCGAACAACACTACTATATTGTATTTTGAAGTCATTAGCCTGCCCCTGAAGTCGCATGAACGAAAGGTGTAGTTCAATGTTATAGCGTCCTCTGCATTTCAAAGTAAATTGTTATTAGAAAATGCTGTCTGAAAAAAATTATTCAACGAAAAAAACAAGATTTTAAGAATAATGGTTTCATGCCTTGGTGTGAGAATGGCGATCCCTTCAAAGGTGGTGACTGCTTCTTCACTTGAAGAGCCGACATCAGCCATTGAAGTTATTTTTTCGAGCAGAACCTATTAGAAGAAAAAGCATCACCTTGATTCATATTTTTCATAGAAAAAACTTAAAATGTAGCAGGTAATTAGGAAATTAGGTCTCACTTGTGCTGGGGGACGCGTCTCATCACCGATGAATTGGGTGTTTGAATTCGGTACATAAAAACTTAAATCCATTAATGAATCTTTCTGAAATGTATAAAACGGCAACATTATGATCAAGACCGTCTAAGAGTATGACATAATAACAAGAACC
The DNA here is from genome assembly GCA_024174645.1 of Lemna minuta. Lineage (NCBI taxonomy): Eukaryota > Viridiplantae > Streptophyta > Magnoliopsida > Alismatales > Araceae > Lemna > Lemna minuta. Next base: position 17,959,645 of record CM044105.1, read on the forward strand.
AAAATCAGATACCTCATTGGCCCCTGTCGTATCATCCACATGGAACTCCAAGTAGACATCAGTTTTTCCTTGTGGCTGAGCTTGAGCGACATCAGCCAATGATACCTCAAATGCTTGCTTTGAACCCACCAGAAAAGTTAGCATATTCCCTACATCAGTGATTCAAGAAAAAAAAAAGTGACCCGAAAAAAATCAGTGATTCAAAGAAAAATCCATTGGATAGGAAATTTGAACCAAGTAATGAGAAGATTGAACAACATATAGAGAAAATGACAAGAAAATAATCTAGCAAACAGTGACTTGACATCCTTGTCACTTATCTCTTAACTTCCACTAAAATGTACAAGGGAAGTCCAAGGCTATGGATAGCAGCCTAGAGAAGGAGAAAGAAATGTATGATGGGGAGAGTGTTGTGAAGAGTGGACAAACTTTAATAGAGAGGCTGGGGAAAAGGGCACCGACCCTGGGAATATGTCAATTTAGGTGTTCAAGTCACATTCATTGTAATTCCCGTAGTGGGGGTACTGAGCTATTCTTTTTCCTACTTTTTTTGGTGCCTCCCTTCTCTCTAGAGGAATTATAAGGCTTTTGAAGGCTTGATATCTTGCCCTCTCATGCTGTTCAACGCCAAGAATTATAACAGTTAAAACAAAGGACCATGCCCAGCCTAAGATAGCCCTCTTCTACAGTATCCAAAAAAAGCCACCACACGAATAAAAAGACACAATGAGAAAGACTTTAGCATGATAACAACAAACTCATGACAGAGAAAGTCGTAAGATAACAACAATCAACGAACTCCGTTATCTCTTGTAGTTCATAGAATGATGGACAGTTAACAATGACTGGAAAAATATTCCACCTCCAGTAATTAAGATCTAAGAAATCCATTGATGACAGCACAGGGAATAAATTATCATTCACCACATCAACTCGGTGTGCATGATAATAACTAAATATGTCAAATTTCGCAGCAGTAATCCAAAGATTGTGTTTTCTATTTGGCATGTTTTTTCGGTTTTTACTTCTCAAAAAAAATGTTTTTTCGATTTTTCACGTCAGAAGCCATGTCGCAGAACACGAAAAAATAGATAAGAAAGGAACAATACCATTTATATCGATGCCTCCCCAATTTTGGCCACCAACAGAGAGCTGCTTCTCTTCTGGCGTTATCCCAATTGATTTTTGGATAAAATTTGACAAATTGGTAACATCCTACGATGCATAAACAAGAGCTCAGTAAAAGAGAACAAATGCAAGCTCAGCATAAAAACCTAATACAATACGATGTCCAAAGCACACCGATTACCCTATCCTAACGTAATACTCTGTAGGTACACCCAAACCACATGAAACTTAATATCGCATGTGACGGACACAGAGATATGGCAAAGCAAATAAATAGCCCACGATTTTGGAATAAATTTGTGGACATACCTGCTCACGGAAACCAGTGAACTTGTAAAGTAAACCATCTTTGATTCGTACACCAAGCTGATAGGCTCTCGGAACCTTCATCCAAGTCACTCCAGCGATATCGCCCTTTCCTAACTCAACCATCTTACCCCCGCCTTGCTTCTTCCATGCCATTCCTCCTGAATGTACCCGGAGCTGGCCTGGGTTCTGGGATCAAGGCCGAAAGTATGAGAAACCACGAAGATATATCTATTCAAAATGATACATTAACTGTTCCGCCTCTAAAGACGAAACCCTAACAGAAATCGAGAAAGAACGGCTCGTGCAACTCCAACTCAACGGAAACAGGACAAAGAACAAGCTACTCACCGTTCCACCGCGCCCTCCGAGGAAGATATTGTTGAAGAGGTGGCCGTCCGACATCTCCAGCAACAATCTCCCAACTGCTCCCGCTTTCTCTCCGCTCGAAATCGGCTCCCCTGCCCGCGCGAAAACCGCAGTTTCAATCAACCGAAAACACATGTATAAGGACCCTAAGCCCCATGAGAGAAGCAACCTGATGAGTTCTATTGTTGAGGGTATCGTGGGTATTTCAGGTTTTAGCTTGGGAGATTTGCCGCCAAGTCTCTCCCCCGACTGAACCGCCAAAACGTGGTCCGAGGTTTTAATGCACCGCGAAATCTCTAATTAAAAATGGGTTAATCGCCCCATTTATCCCGTGTTTTCGGGTTTATCTCCGTTTTATCCCGTGTTTTCAAACTTAGCCTAATCTATCCCGAATTTGTCAAATCAGCCCGAGATATCCCGGGTTTGTCACATCAAGCCTCGTGTACTCACGTGGACGGCCACGTCGGCGTGGAATCCACGTCGGCGTTTTCCTGAAGAACGATTTCGAAATCGTTCTTTTCGCTGAACTGAAGACTCTGAACTGAACGATTTCGATGAAATCCTTGTTTATTTTATTCCGCTGCAAAATCTCTGAACTGAAGACTGCGGCATTAATTTTACATACGTCATCGTCGTTTTTTGCATCGTCCTCTTTATAGTGTCATGGTATCGCGAGCGACGAACTCAAGTTTCCGGGGACCTCAAAGAAGAGAGCGTCGCGAGCGACGGGTTATAAGACATTGGGCCGATTGATGGGCGTCGGCTGCTGCGAGTCCTACCTCGGCATCGGCCATCAAGCGGAGTCTGGGCGGACTTGAGGTTTCCGGGGCCGAAACCGCCACCGTTTCGCGCGGCATAGCCGGAGCTTCCCGCGCGAATCGGCGACGATTCGCAGAACGTGGAGTGAGCCCCCTTTCGGCCACGCGCGAACTGCCGATCAAGCGGCCATTTCCCAGCGATTACACCGGTGGGAATCGTACATTACTCCCCCAAGGACACCGTTTTGAGAATAACCTCGAAGGGGTCGGTTCAGAGCCTTAGACAATAATACCGTTTGCTTGAAAATCTCCTTCCACGTTCAAACCACATGTCACCGCCCGTTTCTGTCGGCGAAACTCCCGGCGTTAGACAAGCTCAACATCTCCGACATTCCTCTTGCTTTTCAAATTAAAGCAGATTTGGTCTCAAAGTAACAATATTTTCTTTTTATGAGACCATAATTCTCCTACAGACAAACCTCTCAGTGCACGAGAACATTGTTGATGTTTTATTGCTTTATACATTAGGTGAAACATTAGGTGATTTCCTAGTCAGCACCATTTCTCACATAATGGTTCCGTTAAATGCATCAGAAATCGAGTAATTTATGGAAAGGGAGATGTTCATTAATGGAAAAAAAAACCTTTAAGAGCCAGAATTCTAGAAGAAGGATTCATCAAAGCAGAGTATGCAGTGATCGGTCTCCTCAGCGGTTGATTTGGCATCTGCATGTCGATGATGACCACGAAGACTCCATCATCTATCTTACTCCAATTAGTCTATCACTGTGAAGATATTCTTTGGCATTGTGTAGAATATTACTATTTCTGAAATGATAGATGATGGTCAATTTTCCTGGTAATTTTTAAGGTATAACATAATTTTATCAGTATCATCAACTCTGGAATCTGGAACAATCACTTTTGCTTATTTCTCCTGGATTAAGTTCTGCATTTTGTCCTTCAAAATCAGAAATAGAAATCGGTCTCTCCCTCCCTCTCACTCTCATTCTCTCAAACCCCTTTTTTCTCAACTTTTTTCTCTCTCTAAATTTTCCTTCTCTCTCTCTCACCCTCTCTCTCTATATGTGTCTCACTCTCTCTCTCCACCTCTCACTCTCTCTCTCACTCCCCCCTCATTGTCGCATTCTCTTAATCCTTTCCTTGTCTTCCATTCACCTCTTTTTCCCTGTCTCGCCTCTTATTATCATGGATCTTCTTCTTGTCTTATATCTTTCTCTTCCTCTGTAGGTTGGATGTACGTTTTCCCTGTGGATCCTTTAACTCTCTACTTCCTATCTTCTATTATATCCTTAAAACATCTCTGCTGGACCCTAGATTCAAATTTCCATCTGAGAGGTTTATATTAGTTTGCCGATCAAAATTTTTGTTTGTCCTTTACAACTAGAAACTAAATTTTAGTTTTAATGGGCAAAAAAAATGGTGATTACCCATTATAACTATAATCTGGTGATTGGTCTATTGAAATTATGATTTTGCCCTTCAAAAATCTGATTATTTTTCTTATTATAGCTGTTTTTCGCCCGTTAAAGCAAGAACAAATTTTATCTTTTCTCCTTCAAAAATCTGGTTTTTTTTCAACAAGAGTCTGATTATTGCCCATCAATTTTGCTACTAAATCTGTCTTTTGTCTGTTTTTGTGTATAAGGTCTGTTTTCCTGGCAAATTTTCTTCAAAAACGATTTCGAAATCAATTTTTATTCAAAAACGATTTCGAAATCGTTTTAAAATAGAAGATTTAAATAAATAAGCCGTTTTAGATGAAAATGACGAAATTATAATTATAATTCTATGATTATCGTTTGAATTATAATTATAATTAAGGTGGGGGAGAGGAGATGGAGGGGTGGTGAGGCGAGAAATCTCCATATGATAGATATCAGATGATGATATCGATTACCAAATATCAATAACTGGGTTCGAATTGGACCAAGTGTTTGTAATTTTATTTTAATCTTTATTTACATACTTTTGTGGCATGATTGTGGCAGCTTAATTTTGCTATTGTTTTTGTGGACACAAATTGCTTTCAGATCGTTTCTTTGTGGACATCTCATTGTTTGTTCTACCTTACGTAAAGCTCAAAAGATGTAAGTATTCATTTATTAAGACTAATTCAGTTTTTAGTTGATATGATAGTATTTTTGTTACTATGTCAGTAACTTTTTTATTATGTTTACGGAATAGGGCTGGTGAGGCGAGAAATGTGGGTGAGTGTAGTTATGGTACTAATCAATATTTTGATTATTTACCAACTGAGGAGCAGGATGATTACGATAGCGATGAAGATTTTGATTACTTACTGGGTGAAGAGTCGGATGAAAGTGACAATTATACAAGTGACTCTGAAGAGAATGTTAGTGAGTATGATAATGCGGAAGATGTGATTCTTAATGATACAGATAAGGAGTTGGAGAATGTAACGACCGTACAACGGTGCAAACGGTACGATCCTAGTTGCACCATGAAGAAGATTAAATTTGAAGTAGGATTGAAATTTGAGTCGTCAGCCCAATTTTTGAAGGTTTTGAAGGACCATGCGTTATCGAGTGGGTTCGATTTTGGTTTGAAAAAGTCCTCTAAGCAAAAGGTTGAAGCGGTATGCAATAAGCCTTGCCCATGGCGAGTGTACGCTAGTTGGAGCCGGACAGAAGAGGGTTTCATCGTGAAGACAATGAATGATAGACATACATGCACTCGGCCTGAAAGGAATCGACAGGCTACTTATAAGTGGATTGCAAGTCATTTCATCGAAAACTTTCGAATGAATTTGGATTGGCCCATTAGCGATATGCTGCGGGAGATCAACGAACAATTTGCAATCACTGTGAGTAGGAAAGTATGTTACAAAGCAAGATCTCTCGCGCGTAGGATGCTTGAGGGATCCCTAAATGAGCACTACCACTTGCTACCGACGTACGTAGCACAATTAAGAAGTGCTTACCCTGGGTAGTACTTTCGAGATGATGCTTGGACATGGTCAGCCCTAATTCTGATATTATTTTTTTAGGAGACTCTATATATGCTTTTAAGCCTTTGGCTGAAGGTTTTGTCAATGGATGTCGGCGATTCATTGACTCGGACGGATGCTTTTTGAAGATCAAGCAAAAGGGCAACTACTAAGTGCCGTGGGAAAGGATGGGAACAACCAGATGTTCCCAATTGGTTGGGCTGTGGTCGAAGGAGAAAACGAAGACTCTTGGAGTTGGTTTATCCAACTCCTTTTACATAACTTAAACATTTATGATACTAACGGTTGGACAATTATGAGTGACCAACAAAAAGGTCTAGCGAATGCAGTAGCGTCGTTAATGCCATATGCGGAGCACAGAAATTGTGATGTACACATCCTAGCAAACCGGGAGGAAAAAAAGGGACATTCGATCGAGACATTGAGGAATATGTTTTGGAAGACTATCAAGTGCACCGATCCCGAAGAATTTCAGCCTTCCCTCGTGGAGATGGCTTCAATGAGTGCAGAGGCCGCTCATGACTTCGTAGCCGTAGGTGTACGTAGTTTTGCATGGCACACATTGATGAACGGGTTGAATGTGAGTCAATTGATAACAACATCAGTGAGACCTTCAATAGTTACATCTTGCCATACGAGAGGAAAACGTATAATAGACATGTTGGAAAGTATTAGGAAAGCACTCATGAAGAGGATGGCCAGAAAAGTGATTTATTTTTAATACCTCCGACCAGATATGCCCACGCATTAGGAACTTGCTCGAAGAGAACATAGTGCAGTCTAGGAGATGCACTTGTATACCCGCTGGCCATGATCAATTCGAAGTTACAATATTTGGCAACGATTATGTCGTCGACCAGCGTGCACGACAATGTAGTTGTAGATATTGGGCTATAAGCGGTATTCCTTGCCCCCACGCCATCGCATGCATCCATTGGAGGAGGAATGACCCTAGCAAATTTTTGTCACCGGTTGGTATAAGAAAGAGAAGTACATGACGACATACCGTACAGGTATACCACCAAAGCACCGAATAAGAAACAGATGGGACGAAGTTCAAAATACTTTTTCTAGTGTTCCCTCGTATTGTCACAAGAAAAACCGGGAGGCCAAAGATAAGGAGAAAGATTGACATGGTTGAGAGGCTAGATGCTAATCGGACAATGATTACGAGAAAAGGCGTGAAGAAGCAAGGTTTCTCTTTGCCAACAATTTGGTCATAATCGAAGGAGATGCCCCCTACGTAACTAATCAACCTACGTACATGGTATGGATTAAAGCCAATTTTACACTCCGTAAATCTTCTTTGAATTTATTTATCCACGAAAAAGTTAACGTATTCTACGCAAATCTTCAGGATGCAGCTGGCACTCGGCCAGAGTAAATATTCTCAGTTCGGGGTCGGTTCCGTCGCTTGGATGCATGGTTTGTAAATGCATGGTTTGTGAAGGTACTTGGATGCGTACAAAATTTCATTTTTTTATTAGAATTTCTATTGAATTTCCAATTTTCGACATGTGTTTTCCAACTTTCAGAGAATTTATAATTCTGCCGACAAAAGCATACTGTGCCGTTGAAGAAGTCAACGAGGTGAAAGAGATTTTCCGTTTTGATGTTGTTGAACAGGTAATTTCTAAGCATTTTTCCTTGATGCATACTTCCACCAATTGACTTCTTACCTTCTAACACCATGTGCAGAAAAGTGATTTTAAAATGGCTATTAGAAAATACCGGAAAGCTCTACGATATTTGGACATATGCTGGGAGAAAGAGGACATTGATCAGGGTAATTTTTTTGCCAATTTACGTGCAAAGTCATTGGTAACGATTTGTCCTTTCCCTGATACGTAAAAGTTCTAATCTAGGAAAACCAAGTCTCGGATACTTACGAATAGCTCTGTAAGCTCTCTTCTATCTTGAGGATTTATTCTATTTTCTATCGAAACTGCTATGACCAAAGTTAAGATAGAGGATAGACGAAAAAGCTGTAATGCAAGTCGAGTCAGGTCTCAGTACATATCATCTCATTACGGAAATCAAATTCATTGCTTGCTTTTTAGTGCTTGACCTTTGTCATTTTCGATGCTTGAAATGATAAGTATGCTCTCAGCATAAATTTTTGTTCAAACTTGTGTTGGTTGACTTTCTAATGCAAGCTAAGTCTTTTCTCTCCGAATGGATGTAATGCATGTGCCTTTGGTAAGTCAAACCTATATCTCTTTTTCATCGAGACTAGGGGCTTGTCATCATTGACATTTGTTGAATTTCTCTTTGCTTGATTAGTTTTCCCCGAAGAAACATCGTGAACAGCTTCCCTACACCGTGAACCAATTGAAAAGTCAAATCTACCCCTTATTTATACTCGATGGTAGAGGGGCAGACTGGTCATTGTTGATGTTTTATTGCTAAGAAATGGTTTGTGATACACGGATGTGTTTTTCACTCGCTTTCGAATCAGGGCATACCATGCACTAAATGACGTGGATTCTGCCCTTGAGAGCTTCAAAAAGGGCCTTGGAGCTGGGAACCGGACGATGGTCGTAGTAATGGCTACTCTCATTTTCTATCCCTAAATCTGCTCTCCCTCACCCGTGTTTCTAAATCCTTCAAGGATGCATCAAACGGGAGTTTGCCGCAGCGAAGAAGAAGGTTCGTGTATCGACAAAGGAGCACCTTTTCTCAAAGTAGACATATGGGTTTCTCAAAGTAGACCTTGTGTGTGAAAAATTTCAGATTGCTGAACGGCGGAACCAGGAGAGGAAGGCCTATTCCCGAATGTTCCAGAGAGATAGAGAATTAGGCTGGTTCTAACCCCGAAATCACCTATTTTAGGAAAGGTTCGTCTTTCTTCCCTCTTTCTCAATGGAAGCCAATCGAACTTCTCTTAGTTCTCCATATTTTTTTCTAAATGCAGAGTTGACACTTCTCAGATGCCGACGTGGCACATTCAATTTGAAACAGAGATCTGGACTTGGGCGAGCAAGGTCTGTATGCCGCTGGAGCCCTTCTCTAATATCCACTCTTGCCGAGTTTTCAGACTATTTTTGCGACGAACCGAGATGATTTTTCCCGGACTGATCACCTTAACATTGAAAAGGGCTTTTTTGTCCGAAGACATTTCCGGCTTTAGTGATAAATCCAAGTCCACAAACTTGAACACAAAATTGCCGTTATATTTCTCGAAGCGAGCTTTTTACGTGGCACATTAGAAACTACGCCAACTGGTCTTGCTCATCTCAAGGTTTCAAGATAGACTGATTAGTGAAAATTCAGGCTTTAAATCCGTCGACAAAACACTACCAGGACACACTTGGATGATCAAATCCAGAGAGAGAATAAAGAGAGCTCTTTCAGTTCATTATTTTCTTATGTCGACGACATTCCTGCAGTTAATTGTAATCATCAAGACCAATATCTCTGAGAGCTGCTGAAGCTGCATCCTTGCAGATGAGATTGCTGGATCTAACGACCTGTACCGATTAATATTTCAACAGACACAAAATCATATGGCACATATAAAGAAGAACGAGAATTCCAATTTTGATTCATGAATTGACGACCACCATTACAAGTTATAATCTGACACAAATAACCAAAAAGCAAAGCTCTCTAAGAAAATAATTGCGATTTATCTCTCATGAAGACCCCGACAATAATGCTTCTTCTCTTACCAAATCCCCGTTATTTGGTGCTTCATCTCTGTTATCACAATCTATTATAATGTTCCTGTCCACTTGCACTACTAGAGACATAGAGAGTTTCCAAGTCTCTGTAGCGATAATAGTAAAGCGTAAAACATCAAAAATTGAACCTCTAACAGAGAAAGGCCGTCCTTTTAATCGGAAAATAAAAGAAAACTGTAGAAACAGGTCCCATCGTGACATTTGTCCATAAAATGAAGAGAGAAAACAATACTAGCCCGAATACTGAATCTCACGAGAAAGTTTTCCCAATAAAAGAGAAGAAAATAATGCATTAAAGAGCGTACAAAAGAACAAAACAGCTCGGGCTAAAAGTCAGCAATCGCAGCGTTCTGTAACCCAATTTCTCCCTTCTCAGAAGCACAAAGTTCGGATAGCTTCTCCAGCATCTGAATCATCTCTCCGGGGCTAGATTTTTTAAGCATCTCCTTCAGGGATTCCAGCGTCCGGAGAATTGGATCGTCCGTAGCGCTAGAAACGCCGGGAATGCACTTGATAATACCACAGAGACTCGGTCATTCAGTTCAGGAGAAAATTAAGAGAAGGCGGACGCGAGAGAGAGAGAACCGGAGAGATCGACGCCCTGGAGAGTGAGGGCTTGAATGGCGTCCTGAAGAGCTTCTTCGGGGTCCATTCCCAGGTCTTCCACGTTCTCCCTCACCATTTCCTCGAAAGCTTGCTGCGAGATCGCCCGACTCCCGCATCCTGGGGCCATTTGACTCGCTGTCTGTAACAGTCAGGATCGAAAACATCGAAGTATGGATTTCTCCGTGTCTATGTGGCGTCTGACGTGGATTCCACGCCGACGTGGCCGTCCACGTGAGTACACGAGGCTTGATGTGACAAACCCGGGATATCTCGGGCTGATTTGACAAATTCGGGATAAATTAGGCTAAGTTTGAAAACACGGGATAAAACGGAGATAAACCCGAAAACACGGGATAAATGGGGCGACTAACCCAATTAAAAATTGTAGGATAAATTTGTAATTTCGCAGATCTTCAAGAGTAAAAGTTTGGGCTCTTTATCCACGCACGTTTATTATTCATATTCTTAGGGGACTCCTTCCGAGTAAGGACAGATGGAAAACGCCCCAAAATTTCTTCATCCCGGTTACCCGGTATGGGCTTTAATGAATATGGGCCCGGCCCATTGGAGGGAACAAATACAGTGTCAGAGTTCACAGATAGTCATCGTCCGCGTCATCGAAACCGCCGATGCGCTGGCGCCGCCGGTCAAATATCGCGCGGAAGGACTCGCGTTCGGCGCGGATATGGTCGAGAAAGAGAGAAGATTTCTTCCTCGAGCTTCCCTCCTTGCTTCTTTCCGCTTCGTCTGCTGTCGGGGGATTGGATCCCTGCGAAACATTTTCCTTTAGAGGGAGAAAGTAGAGAGAGAGAGAGAGAGAGAGAGATGAGTATCAGACCAGATTATAACCCGGACCCGGGCCGATGATCAAGGCGGAGATGGATTGCTTCGCTCCTATGGAGAATCCCCTCAACTCAATCTGCGAGGAAAAAGGAGAGAGATACAATGATAAAGAGGAGATATAGAGGGAAACTAAACGAACGAATGAATACCTGGTCACCCCATCTAACAAACTTTCGGCGATTGCCGTGCACTTTGAGCAATCCAGGGAGAGAATCAGGAGGCGGCACAGGTCTGAAGGTCTTCTTCTCCTCGACATCTTCATCGTCAAGATCTTCTGACCACTTGCTCTTCCGGAGCGCCCATCTCTCACCAGTGCTCAATGATTCATCTACACGAATGAAAAATTGGTTGCAGGCGCAATCTTACGCTCTATCGAGGAAAGGAGAAATTTGCTATCTGGATATTTTTGGCCGATTTTGGAAACGAGAGTAATGAATACCATTTAGCGTGTCGTCCGTCACTGCATGATCGCCATTGATGGACGGTTTCTCGTCACGTGCTTCCAGTGTCATCCTTCCCTCATGGGGCGCATCTTCCATATCCATCTCAACCTTTTAAAAAATGGCGGGGAATTATGGAGAAAGTAAATTTCTTAGGAATAATACATTGAATAACCACCAAGAAGAGAGGAGCTTGGAAACAGAATTAGTTTATTTACCTCCTGAATATTACACCCTTGCAGATCATCTCCACTAAACAACGTCTGTAAAAGATGACGGGCCAAAAGACAATTTCATCACTCGACCCAGAAAAAACTTCAAGCAGGCAAATCATCACGACCTGAATGTCTAGCTGTAAATAGAAAGGCGGCGCTTCTTCCCATCTGTCCGCCATTCCATTAATGTCTTCTAAGGTGAAGCCGTGGATATTTCTTGCGGCACAACCCTATCATTCAGATTCAGAATCAGAAAATGGTGCTACTAAAAGAGGCAGGAATTGGAACCGCAAATCACTCTAATATAAGGCAAAACTTACGGCCGGATCTTTGTATGGGGCTTCAACAAGGTAGACTTCGTACCCCGACCTCTGGTTCAAGAAAGGATTTGAATGAGGGAAAGGGCAAAAAGGAAAACCGCTCAAAGAACAGAAAGACCTAAATAAACCCTTCAGAGATGAGCACTGAGAACTTTCCTTCAACACATGCAAGTATTCAAAGGAGCTCTTCGTAATATTGAATGTCATGTTTAGTTACTATCACTATTCCCGCTCATTTTAGTTATTATGGTGCCCACCACGTCAGAATGGGAAAAGAAACAGACAAGATGAAGAGAAATGCTCAGGAGACACACGACAGAGATTCAGGGTATACCTTTCCAATTGACCAAAATTGGGCAAAATCGGCTACCCGCAGATTGCGGTCATCCACTAAAATGAGTGAAATACCAGCAACAAAGAGTCAGTTGCCGAATAATGCTGCACAGTGGTTAGCGACATCGAAGGCACCGCACTCCATTGGTTCATACATAAACCATATTTAAACATTTTGTTTTCAACATACCGGATTTAAACATTCATTCAATTACTAAGGGTTTTAGGGTTTAGAGTTTAGCCACTAGGAAACAAGCAAAGAAAAAAAAGTCATTTTCAATAACAAAATGATGATAAACCATAAACTTTTGGTCAACTCAGCGTGCCACGAAATGAGGAAAATATAACGTTAGGAAAACTATGGTCATATTAATAGCGATTAATGTCTAAAAATTAAGTACACTATCCTATATTTACCAATTGCAAAGGAGAAGATCCGGTCCTCGACTGTCTTCTTGAATGTTTTCAGCATGCTGGACCGATAAGCCTGCCAGTAAGTGAAATTCTAGTTACATCTCAAATACTTAAAAAACAAAAAATGAGAAAAAATTATAATTGAAATAATATATTTGATTCGGGCATAGAGAGTAGGATCAGACCTCCTCCATTTCAGGTTCATAGCAGTATTCTAACTTCGTGTGGACTTGTTCTTTCCCATTGACTGAACCAGCGGATTTTGGCACATCATTGTCTTCAACCTTCAGAGGCATTATATTACCAAAAATGACATTATCATAACTGCAGAGTGCCAAACAACGTGTATTAAGCATTCGTCAACAGCTGGACTCACAGTTTCAACTTCCGACATAAAGTAATCATCAATGCAGTGGATCCTTGGAGCAGTGCCCCCATTATCGACTTCTAGGTCGCGGAGTGCTTTGGCCAAATAACTCTTTCCACTGCCTAAATAAAAATAACGATAACCATAATCATAAATTTTTTACCTCATCACGATACTATTGAATAGACTCCGATGAATGCTACCTGGAAGTCCACGAAGTATGACCACAATATGTTCAGGACGAGATGATCGATGAGGTTTGCAGAATATATGGGAGGCATTAACGATTGTTCTTTTATCCTTCACTGCGTGTTTATGAGGAACGGATTCACTTCCCGGATGATGTTTCTGAGACACCGTTTGAGGAGGGACCAATCCTCTCTGCAAAGATAAGAGTTTGGATTAAAGGTAACCAAAGATAAGAGTTCAGAAAAGGACATCTCTGGAATGAAGATGTCAGTCAAATGATATAGCAATAGAATCCTTTTCTCTCTGCGCTGCTATCTCTCTCTCTATCACTGTGTCATCAAATAGCCTTGTAAAGACTACTCCAGCAGAGTTCACACAAACTTATGTGAACAATGAACTGTGATATCATCACATTTCCATGTTTCACTTCTTCGCCCCGATCAGACAATAGAGAAAGAGTTAAATATGCCATAAGCAAGTGATAAGATCAAACATATGACTCAACGACGGAGACCGAAATGTATGTAAACTGAGTTTTGAGAAACCTCAGGATCCTGGGAGATGGTAAAAACGGCGGACAATGGAAAGGATACTGAAGAAGACAAGGTAAAAAAGTTAGCAAAGGTGAGGGATAAAATACCAGAGATGATGAATTGAGGGATGGAGCAGTCATATTAGTGCAATTCTCCACAGCAAACTGATGCATTTGGTAGACTGGGACGGCGTCACTGAGTTCTGAAGGTTTGGGTTCAAAATTCTGGGCACTCCTCGAGTCATTTGCATAAGCATCATACTTCATTTCAGGTTGTCTATGAACATCGTACTCTGTGGGATGATAACGTCCCAATATCGACACAGAAGGATTCGGAGAGATATTCGCTGAAGGGTACCGAGATTCACTGTTCAGAGCTTGATGAAATTGCTGACGGCGATCTAATATTCCTCTAGGACCTGCCTGCGTAATAAATGTTGGAGACTGAGCCCGAATCTGTTGTGGGTATCGATGAATGTCATAATTTTTCACATTTTCCTCCAAATTTTCAAGGAAACCGTGACTCTGCGGATTCAATGATGCCCAAGGTTGACCCTTACGAACAAAACTTTGACTACCAGATGATAAACTCGCTCTTATAAAGCTATTACTCCGATCTCTTCTTTCGGAATCTACCGACGGATCATGATATGCGGCGTCAAGCATCGGTCTACCGTGATCCTTGATTAAATTCAATCTCCGCGCATCCTCAAAAGAAGACCTCGAACGGAAATCCGGTTGAATATGAATTTCCGAGTTTACCCTAATCTCATCGTCGTATCGCATCCTCTTGGGAAAATTATGCCTGTACAATGCGTCATTCGGCAACTGATGACGCAACTCATCCCTTTCCAGAACGGAATATCCGTTCCAGGATTCAGTCGCGTGCGGACGATGAGGAAAAAACGGGGAAGGCGGGCATGGGAGATCCACGAACGGGGAGCCGCCGTATGCTGGCCGGTAGACTGAGGGATGAGGAAAGACATCTCCTGGGAAAGGAAACTGCGGTGGGCGAACAGTAGGATGGAGACTGCCGGGAGCTTGCGGGAATCGCCACGGCTGGTCCATCCTGCTTCTAGGGCGTGGAGATTTCCAAAGAACGTCCAAGCCGACGAAGAAGCTTGCTAAAGATTTTATTGGGCCGATCTACGAGCGAGTTAAGCAGCAAAATGGGCCGAGTCGATGTGCTCCGAGTGATTTTTCTGGGCTGATTTCGATATCCTGACAAGTTGTGATCTGCGACGACAGCATAGCAAAATGGGCCGAGTTGATATATTTATTGCTCGATTTTTCTTCAGCGTATTAGAATTTAGTTTTTTTATCTTATTGGGGCATCTAAAAAGGATAAATAATAAAAGGTTAGTGAAGAAAAATACTAGTTTGACTCAGAAAGTCAAACTAGTCAAGCACACGTGTAACCATCATGATCCTCCATGCCATGTGGCCTAATCAGGGATGTTGATCTTCATCAATAAGCATTCCATGCATGCATGTGCTACACCCCATTTCTCTATAACCTACCTTAATCATGACACAAAATTTTATTAAAAGAAATCCAACGGCCACTATTTTTTCTTGTCACAATTAGCCATTTTTGGACAAAGTGAGCATAATAAATGTTATATTCTTATATGAAATTGGGAATAAGATGCTATCTGATAAGAATAATATTAAAGAAATATCTTTCTAGCAGGGCTTGGGTTCATGGACATTTCATTGCTTGAACTTCAAGCCTCAATTACAAGTAACTTATGATGAAAGGAATTGATAAACAAAAAAATGAGTCATTTGTGTAGTTGATTTATGTTACTATAATTCTTCTCAATGTGATCATGAATTATTAAGATTTAGATTTACTTTAATCTCGGTTGATTAACTTAATTTTCTAACTTCCCCTATTTTCATAATTCCTCTAAAAATTTTAATATTACTATTTCCATATTTTTCCCATATTGATGTCAAATTCTTTGGTGATGATTGGCCTGCAAGTTTATGAGTCAATAAACATACCGCCTACTTTATTTCGAATACTATATTCATTGTATATATTAAATATTGCATATCGTTAATAAAAAAATGATTTATGCCATGACAAGTAAATCATGAATAGAACATACCGCGGTTATTACTTATTTGTAAGTGTATATTATAAATAATTCTATTCATAGTTAATCCCAAGAGGAGATCATAGATCAACCTACAACGACAATGCCTATTATTGCTCATATGATAAGGGTGGCTGATCCAGTTACTATTTATGTGAAGACAACGAGGCACAACATTTACTTACTCTTTCAAAAAAATTTGAAATCATTTGAATGAATCTATCGATGGGAATCAAGTTGATTCATGTCATATTTATATAGGTGACCCTTAGAAACTAAGGACATGTATTGTATGAGCGGCTATGATTTGACTTAGATCTATGAGTCTCTAGGCACGAGACTCCGAATAGTAAAAGCTTTGATATAACAAGATATCCACAAGTTGGTTATGTGTTTAAGATGAGATCATCTGTTCTTGGCAAGTACTCAATGGATACAAATAGTGAGAAATATTGTGCTCAAGTCCTTGTCCTAGATGGGAGTTTTATGATGATTTTCATTTGCATTAGTTCCAACAAGGAAAATGGTATCTAAGCGTTAGTTAGGGATTATATGTACAATTACTACTATCAAACAAGTAAAGCTATTCAACTGTCCTTATAGCGGTATCCACACGATTATTGTACAGTTTGATCTCATGTTTGATGCTCTTCACCAAGAGGGGATGAATGAGAAGAAAGGAGAGAGTTTTCCATAAGTCTTGCATGGCCACCTTTAATTGTGATTATTATCTCCTTATTTTTAGATATCATGTGTGTAAACTTAAAAAAAACCCCCAAAATTATACTTATATTTACCAAGGTTCATAGACCTCATATATCCGACCTTCTAGATCCATTTATATCCTTAATTAATAATTATATAGACTTGAGAACTATTATTAGTCAATATTATTACTTATTTATGTCCATGTAGATTAATTAATCAATGATTGATTTAATCAAATTATCCGTTGAGTTGAGAGCCCATTGGGTACTAAGTTACATCAATTGATTTAGGAGATACGAAGTATATAAGAATTATCATACAGAATCTTACCTTTATTGGTCAAAGTGTACATCTAATCCTTCGTCCTTATGAGATTTATAATAACTAAAGGTGTGACTAGCTATCAAACCTTAATCAGTTACTCAAGTTCCATACTAATACATGGAGGAAATCATTGAGAACACCTTAAATAATATTTAAATTACCTAAGCCAAGGATTTAATTATATCTTATTCCTCGGGTCAATATATTCTAATAGAAAGGCGGAAAGACATATCAAAGAGAAATATCACGAGGCAATCTAGCAATGGAGACAAAACCATTCACGAGGAGAAGACAAAAAAAAGTAACAATAAAATTGATCGGTATACAATGAAATATTAATAAAAATATGACTTGACTAACCCAAAACCACCAAGAAAATGATAAAATAAATCACAAGATCTAGGCTTTCTATGACAACATATTCTCGGTAGAAATTCAAAATTCAAACAGCAAAGTCTAATGATTCTTTCAATGAGATATTGATTTGAAATAGTCAAAATGTGTGGAGATGAGCTTATGACACTCGTAGATAAAAATATTTAAGGAATTAACTTTGCGAGGGCTTGATGATTAAGAATTTCTAAGAGTATTCAAACTGTCCAGGAGAAAGAGTTTAAATAGAGGTAAAATTGATCATAACCATCGAACGTCCTTCATCAATGAGATAGACACCACACAAGCCACTCTTAGTAGGCCCCATTTTTGTCAATTTTAAATTAAACAAATTCATTAAAAATATAAAAAATCCCCAAAACTTAGAAAATTTGTATATTTCAAAATATAAAGTCTCATTAAATTATAAATTGTATAATGTATCATTCCACCATTTAATTAAAAAATATCAAGAGAGTAAAAACTTAACTCCAAAAATCATTAAATTCATCGAGGAAGTAAAATTGGATAATTTTCAAAGTTTCTTTAAAATGTTCTCTTATTATTTTCATGTAAATCTTAGAAATACAAAATCTCAAATAGAATGAGTCTAATATTAAAAGATTTTAAAGATTCAAACTTATATTATAGATAAAATTAATTTGCTATATTTACCTACCTAATTTTTTTATTTTTTTTCATCTCAATATTCTCATGCCACCATGCTTATTCGACAGAGCAAGTGTTGGGTTGTGTGATTGTCGACAATTGGTGAAGTTTGGGACATGGTGGTGTTTGGGTGTTGGAGCTGTTCGTCGTCAGGCGGACAAGAGCTGATGGAAATAAGGAAGATTCTGAGTCCATCATTATAGCAGAGGGGTCAGGTGGTGTGGAATCAAAGTTTCTAAAATTTTGAGTCAAGAACTAAATGGGTGTTTATCAGAACCATGTCTGCATTCCATCAGCAAGAAACTATCAAGAAAAGTTTTATTACTAACGGTTTAAATTCATGTGCATCTTACAACACGAAGTGGGAATCATTCATTTTCTAAGACACATAATATTGTCTTACTATCTTAAGAGTAGTCTTCTCCTTCTAATGTAAGCGATGATGTATTATTTACCTTTCAAGCAGCATTACGTTTGATCTGATCATTTGATGTGCTCTCAAAGATTTTATCAGCATTCCCGACCTCAAAGCCATCACGTCTGTGTTTCTCTCCCACCTGCTCAAGAAATCTTGCCATGTCATTAAATCTCCTCTCCTCTCAAGATCGTGAGCAAAAGCTCATACCTGTTCAGAGGGCAAATCTTTGAACTGCGGAAGCACGAGCCGCTCTGCAAATTCGATGTACGCACACGGCACATCTTCACTGAAACCTTCGGCAAAGCAAAAGGCTGTGGAATCGGCCACAGTAGAGCTCTGTCGAAGGAGCCCATCAGGGCTCACTGTCACAAATCCATATTCAGTTAAAATGTCAAAAGTCAATGGCATTGACTCTCTCAACAAGAAAAGAATAACCTTTCAGAGTTGCCCCTTCGGAGTTCAGCTTGAATCCATTTTCTTCAATGAACTCGTTGAGATTGTTTATTTCTCGGAGAGCTGACTTCAGCTGGTGAGTGGAAATCGTGACATGATTTAAAGCATAACCGTTGACCAGAGTCCACGCAGCATATTCACTTTCCCTGAGACCAAATAAGTATAAATACCAGAAAACTCCAAGACCACCTAATGAACAAAGTAACCTCAGCTCTAGCAGAGGAATAACTGTCTGCAAGCTGAGCAGAAGATACCTGAGAAGAAGTCGGTAGTCAGAGTTCAAAGGCCTATCCCATGTCAAGGATCCTAATGAACTCGCCAGAGTTGCGTAACTGCCACCGTAGCCAGAGGATTTGGTATACCTTCTAATGATTTCCTGTGTGTTCGTGAAAATTTATATCCCAATCGACGAGCCACATTAAATCCAAGTTAATTAACAGCTTGCCTGGCTCCGAGGGCTCATCTCCTCCACATTGAGTTCTGATATAAATATTCTCGGCAGCGGACCATGAATCTCTGTTCCAGCTATCCCATCTTCACTGGCTGGAGGAGAAAACCACAGCGCCCTTAATTTTTTGGCTGGAAACTTCAGTTCGTCCCGTGGCGTGTATCCGTATTCGATGAAGAATTTAGCCATTGAGTCGATCCCGTGGCCATCAATCTTACAGGATAATGTAAAAAAAGGAACATGAATAACAAGTACAAAATCCGAAGAAATACCAAATGATTAATATACAATAGAATGTATTGACGAATCAGTAGATCAAAATTTAATAAAGTTTCAGAGAAATTGTATTGAGTAATCTATTTGGCAATCAAGAGGCATCCATGATTAGAGGAAAGCGAAAAGGAAGAGAATAATGTCCAATACCCCAAATGTGCGGAAAGCAAAATGATCGTAAACGATGTTGTCCCCATCGGTTGCACGAACTAGGTTAAGAATTGCAGTCGCGGTAGGATTTTTGTTTAGGTAGTTCTTCTCCATGCTGGAAATCACGCTCCTAAAGAACGGCTCTGCGACCTAATTGCAGATATCGCATCAGCGATCATGACAGCAGAATGAAGTGTAACATAAAGGGAACCGCGAATCTCCGACGGAAGTATTTCTCGTTCGTCTGACATTACCTTTTTCACAGGAGAAGACATGCGGAGAAACCTTCTCGATCCAAGCTTCGATCCCAACTTTTCAACGATAGAGAGTCGGAGAACACGAGACGCGGTTCCGATCTTCGCTGCAGCTTCTATGACAAATACAATGGAGTTTGCAAACAAGAACGCCAAACATTTTGTTTCTATTTATTGCGAAAAAAATCACAAAAAGAAAATAAGCTCAGGCTAATTCGATCATCGAACCCAGCCCGTGAGCCACGTTGTAAATCTCATCGGATTTAGGGTGTGACGTGTCTCCGACGAGGAAAAAATGGACGGCATTATCAACTTCTAGCCAGCTGTAAGCTGCAGTCTTCTGAATATTTTTCTCCTTCATGGCACCTCTAGTGGTCAACGCTTCTGCCCACCTCCCTTTACCAGCGTACAGACTCGAGAGCACCACGTAATTGGCGGAATTTTCGGGCTCCATAGCTAACAATCGCTGGGCACAGATTTCTGCGAGTTCGAGGTTTGATCTGAGCCTGCATGCGCTCAGAAGAGTGCCCCAGATCACAGAATTCGGTTGTTCTTCCATCTCGTCTGCCAGTTTGAATGCTTCTTCGATTTTCCCGGATTTGCAGAGAAGATCGACGATGCAGGCGAAATGTTCGACACTCGGTTTGATATTATATTGTGATTTCATGCTGTGGAAGATAGATAGTCCAGTTTCTATGAGACCTCCGTGAGTGCAGGCGGCGAGAATCCCCACAAAGGTGATCTCGTTGGGCTCTGCTCCGGCGAGCTTCATTTGCTGGAACATGTCGAGCGCCGCCAGCGCGAGGCCGGAGAAAGCGAGGCCCGATATCATCGAATTCCAGGTGACGACGTCTTTTTTCGGCATTTGATGGAACACCCGGCAAGCTCTCTGGATGTCACCGCACTTGAAGCTCATATCGACCATGGCGGAGCCGACGAACACACCAGCAGCCAAGCCACGGGATTCTATGTAGTCCCCGATGGCTTTTCCTGCATCAACGGAGCCCAATTGTCCGGCGGCTGAGAGAACGCTGACGAGAGTGACCTCATTGGGCTCGAAATTCTCCGACATCATAAGGTCAAACAGTTGCAGGGCTTCTTCTGGCCGGCCATTCTGGGCATATCCGGCGATCATGGCGCTCCATGCTACCACATCACGACAAGTGATGGAGTCAAACTCGCGACGAGCTTCGTCGACGGCGCCGCATTTGACATACATCTCTAGAACGGCCGTTCTCACGATTAGATCCATCTTCAAGTTGTAAGCAGCGACGAGCTTCAACACATTCAAACCAAATGTGAGATTCCCGAGTTTGGCACAGAGAGACAGAGCAGTGACGAGGGTGGTCTCTGTGGGGCGCTGATTCTCTGAAAGCATTCTTTCAAAGAGCTTCAGCCCTTCCATCGCGTGGCCATTATGGGCATAGCAGGATATCATAGAGTTCCAGGAGACGATAGTTCTATCAGGCATTTCATCGAACAGACGGCGGGCAGAAGAGACATCACCAGTTTTGGAATATGCGCCGATTAAGGTGTTGTAAATCACAGGATCCTGAACACGGATGGCAGAGAAAATCTTCTGAGAAGACTCCAAGTCGCCGACTCTCGAATAGAAATTGATTAGCGCGCTCTGAACAAAGCTGTTAGAAGAGAACCCTCGCCTTATGGCCAAGCAATGCACCGATTGCCCATTCCTTGAGAAGTCCAAAAGCGCGCAAGCTTTAATGGCAGCCGGGAAAGAGAAAAACTCAAGAGGGAACCCCCTCCGGTGAGCGGAGAAGAAGATTTCTGCGACATCGACGTGGCTGGGGAGTTTCGAGCAGCAGCTTATTAGCGCGTCTGCGTATGTCGGAGTCGGTTCAGGCAATGCGTCGAACAGTAGACGTGCGAAGTCAATAGTGGCGCGATGGCACGCACATTTGAAAAGAAGAGGGGCGAGGGTGGGGAATCCAGTGATGATTAAACCGTGGGCTTGCTTGAGGAGAGGTATGGCTAGGTGGTCCTGATTTAGAGCTGCGATGAGCTTCTTCATCTGATGCCGTCATGGCGACATGCAGTCCGGTCAAGAGAGCGAAGGAGAGACAGAGAGATCTGGTACAACATTTTTAAAGGTGATTGTTGTGGACTCGCGGGTCCCACAAATGATTGTTCGGTTTGGGATCATGCTGGCAAAACCGCGGTCAAATTAATCACAGCAGTAAGAATCAAAAGCAGGATCGTTGGATCAAAAGACCATTTAAAAGACTCGAGCATCGAAAAAGATGAATTAAAGCATCCCACACCATCGAACTATACACATACATCAGTATTCAAGAGCATCGTTCCAAATTTAGTCAACGTATATACACAATACCCTTTAAAGTAAGATAATCAGGCCCCACATCAGACCGAACCCCCCAAAGTCAACGCTTCCATTCCACCTGAACTGGCTTGTCTGACACGAACACAAAAAACAAGGAGTCAGCTCAATTCCCGATAAATAGAAAGAAACGGATGAGGTGGACGAATCCTGACCGTTGCCTTCTCGAGAGGATATTACTGATCTCTCGTTCCTTTGACCGCCCTTCCCGCCAGTCAGAACTGGTCTCTGAGGCCGCGGAGACGGCGAGTTGCCTTTTCCGTTAGCGGGAGAAGGCAGAGAATGCCTCCGAGTAAAACTTGTTTTCTCCGATTCCTCCGATCCGATTCTCGGCGAGTTCTGCCGTCGAAGCCTGGCTTTCGCCGACTCCGTGGATGCCATGTAACTGGGCAGCTTCGGAGTGTGCTGTTGCTGAAAGCCGTTTTCAGGGTAGTCTGGTTTCACCGCCGAGAAAGACGCCCTCCTCATACTACCAGTTTTCAGATTCTCCTCAGAAGCCTCTTCTTCGGCACTCGCCTCCCCATTTGAATTGGTCAATGGATATGAAATGACCTCATGAACCGATCCGTTTACCAAAACGGACAATGATTCTTTCTTCACGCTTTTCTCCAATTCAATCTCTGATTCTCCCGTCGAACTAGACACTCTTCTTAGGCTGCGTTTAACCCTTTCGAGCTCGGATTGAGGGTTTACCGGTGAAATTTCGAGGGAGTGACCAGAAATTTTCCTCAGATTGCGTGTGGATTTATCTAATTCAGAAGGCGGATTGGTCGAAACTGAGTCAGCAGATGTGTTTGACACGAGATTCTTCCTCGCGGTTCGCTTTGATCTTCCTGATTCAGTTTCCATTGCATAACGCCTTCCTTGGCGCTTATAATCGGGGAGTTTCTTCGGCTCTGGTGGTGGTTTCCAGAAAACAGAACACGACCAACGGTCCAGCCATCCATTTGCCGAATTGGGTTCTTCCCCGCCGTACTGAAACCCTAACGGCTTCGAACTAATTGACGAAGAAAAAAGCTGCAGAGTACATCAAGCAGGCTGAATTGCCAATGAACAATGCAAATGAATATAAGGTAAAAATTACCTTATGAGCCAAGTGGTGATTTGCAGGACAAACCTGAAAGAAGCTCAACCATTAATAAGGAGATTTCTGCAGATTAGTAATATGGCGAGCAATTAAACCTTCTTCGGTTGATAAGAGCTCTTTATGAAATCAAAGTCGATGTTTTTCCGCGTTCTAAAGCCCCGAAACAGCGATTGAAACTTGACGATTCCCCATGTGCAGTGTAGAGTTGCAAGGGCTTGCCTCCGAGTTAAGTGCCCACGTACAAGGGCCTGCAATCTGATAATGCCTTTCAGTGCATGGAACGCCCGTCGTGCCTGCAAAAAACGTAAGTGTGAGGGTCCAAACTAATCAATAGATCAATAAATTTGCTTGATGCACGTTTGAATCGGGTCAACTTTGACGATCGTGAATAAAACGAAATGACTTGAAATAGAATAAACTTCCTTACCAAGTAACCCCTAAAGGCTGATTGTGCCTTTATTGCAGCTCGCTCTTCGATCGAAATCTCGGAGTTAACTGTTGTGCTGTCCGCTGCAGAAGCATTTATGTTTGAATCTGTTTGCGACTCTCCACCGGATTTGATATCAGAAGGACAACCCTTCGCTGGCGTTGGATTTACACCGTTTACATAATTGACGTCGGGGATAATTTCCGAGTTTAGCCCCGAATCTGTGTTAAAAGCACGTTCTTTGGCCACATTTCCGGCCTTGCTGTTTCCAGCAATCTTCAAAAAGGGGGAAACAACTTTTAGTCTAAAACCCTAGAACCTAATATCTCTAATGAAGCAGGCTGAACATAATGAAACTTAAAATTAAAAAGATGATATAAGAAAACACAGAATTCAGGACTATAGTACATTTTTTCGTAATTTCATTGAGTATCTGGGATGTTTACCAGGCTAAGGCTTCCCAACGAATCAACTAAACAATATAATAGAAATTTAAATCCTGATTTCTATTTTCGACTGTGCAACAAAAATTATATCGGGGAAATGAATAACCTTAAGCCAGTGAATAACCTTGAAATTCAAGTTCACGCGGAATAACCTTAAGCTTGTGAATGCTTCAAGGCAACGTCATTCTTCATAGTTGTACAAATGAGTACGATATGACCCCATGTATGAAACTTTTCTCACAAGAGTCTGATATGATCCCAAGTATTGACCGAATAAGGATGAAGGACACAAACGATTATAGAGGATCACGCTGAATGGCAGATCCTGTGGTGCTAGTAACGGGAAGCTAAGATCTCCGTCCGTGCAAGACCTTCCAGATCTCCTCAGGGCCTTTTTCAATAGCGCCCCATGCAGGGCCTCTTCCCCTTCTTCTGTATTTCCAAGATGCCTTACCCTTGAAGCCCTGGCCCTCTTTATAGGCCTTATGTGAGCTATAAGGGTATTCTACAAGAATATCCTCAACAATTACCCTTTATGAGGGCTTTCTTAGTTATCAACCCAAACTCACATAAAGAGTGCCAGGTATTTCTGTCAGTAGGTAATGTGCACTTTGTAAGTGGATCGTGGTAATACGGCATACATCTCTTCAAAAGATATGAGCACTTCATTTCTAGCCCCAAGACATGGAGGTCGTATCAGCATTATCTTACGTTCTAACTTCCATCTGCATTTCACATTTACTCCTCGGAATACATCCTCAGGTCATTTATACTATGGTTATATTCGTCCGCTTAATATTAAACTACTATTCCAAGTAAAGCAAGGCCAAAATGGAACTGTGAAGTCATTCAAAGAATGACAAGTTTTGAACTCAAAGATCTATCCAAAATGCTTTTCGTTTTAAAAAACAACTTCCCAAAATTATTCAGTATCTATACAATTTTATCATTTGATTTCAGGATAGATGAGCTGAAGACAGTAAGGATATATCAGAATTTTCTAATAAGTAGCACTTTAGCAGTGTAATCGCAGAAAATTAATGTTTATCATAGCTAAGAGTATTGTGGTCAAGAGATATTTTGTAGTTGGCAATGTTTGCACGGTCAGACTAAATAAGGCATTGACACAACCTTAATGCAGGAACAATGCAGAATAGCAACTTGAATCCGACAGTCTTGCCCTACAAGAATAGTTAGGTTTTGAGTCCACAAAATTAACCCTCTTCAACCCTTGAATCAACAAGGGTTGTACTTGAATCAACAAGCACTAAAATGCTCTGAAACAGGGAGAACACTCAAAGGAAAGAAAGCAAAGCTCTCAAAAAAGGAATAACTTCAATTCTACCCCAAAGGTTACAATGGGGAGCCTCTATATAGGCCACAAAAGTAAAGATTCGTTCAAATGATGACTCACAACAACAGTCTGATGTTGGAGTACCACTCAAACAGTATTGTAGAAGGCCCAAGTGGGCTAACCTGGAGGGCCAGCTTGCAACGGAATAAAAAAACAGTTGGTCAAAAAGGGGAGTGGGCCCCAATAAGCAGGCCAGACGTGGTCCTACAGCCTGCTAAAACGACCAGGCCAGTTCTGCCACGTCCTTCCTCCTAGGAATATCTCTTCCTTCTTCTTCCTCCTCCCCTGCGTGATCCCCTTCCCTTCTTCCCCTTAGCATCCGGCGTTTTTCTTCACTGTATTCACCTCCAGCGTTTCCTCTTCTCTCCACAGATCACTCTCTCTCGCGACTAAGGACCCAAGGCAACCAGGAAGACCTCAATTCCTCGATTGAGGTCCTACCATCTGACTACATTCTTGTGACAGACAACAGAACAGACAAGCATAAAGAAGCTTCTAGGGATTGTAAGAAGCCTTAACTGCAAATTCTTAGAACTGGAAAACAAACATTAACTGCAGATTCTTGGAACCGTGGGAAGCATTAAATGCACATTCTTGGAACTGCTGATTCTCCCCTAGGCCTAACTAGGCCCACGAATGGGACCTTCTGGGCCAAAACAGAAATGGCCTCTAGGGCTCTAACATGGCTACATAAGGCATCCGTATATTGAACAGAATTGGGCACTTGCATTCTAATCCTAGATGTCGGAGGTCTTCTCCCCCTACATTACTATCTTCTCCAATGCTCCTCTTTGCACTTCTCCTCATTTATCGAGGACAATCCTAAGACTTAGTGGTAAAAAAATATTAAAGATTAGGTCCATCTTAAGTATAAGAGGGACAACGGGTTGGAGAGGATCTCCAGAGTTATGTGTGCTCAGGCTTGGGCAGTGCAAGGATGGGTGACTTCCTGGGATGAAGGACACCGGGGTGAGAAGAACTTCAGGTTAAGGGTGCCCAGGCTTGGCAGGGAAGGGATGACCTCTTGGGTGGTAAGAAGAGGACACTTGCACAAGCTGATCCAATATCAGTTGATCTTCCTCAAAACAAATCTTGAAGATTAGTCTTTCCATTCTATGCAGAAGAAATTGTATACAGAGGAGATCTGTAAAGTGCAGCATTGCACCAATGTCCAAAGCCAAAGGTGTACAGAGGAGATATGTAAAAGAAACAACAACCTACTTTCACAGGAGATAACAAGTCACAAAACAAAGAAGTAACACTAGAATAGATACCAGAGTTGATCTAAAGTTTGGAAATACAGACAAAGCTGTAGATTAAAAAATTGATGAGACTGGATAGAATCACGGAGATAAAATCACTTTCATGTCGAAAGTTAATGAGACTGGATAGAATCATGTCGAAAAAATCTATGAATTGTTGCCGATAATCTATAATCACACAAACTTACAGAAGCTCTTCTCTGGGCACTAGATTTCAAAGATTTCTTCCCGAATAACAAGGTTTTAATCCATTTTCCAGGTGACTTCCCCATTATTCAAGATGCAAGACGCTGGAATGCTCACAGTAACGCAGAAGCCTACATTGATTGAAATTAATTGACCAAATATAATGAAACAACAAAGTACCCCCTATCCCACCGCATCAGAACGAAAAACTCAAATTTAACACGGATGGAAATTAAGAGTGCTGTTTGTAATATTCGTTAGAGACACTTGGCGTTTAAAGTAACATGCAGATCAATCCAACAGAGAAATCCCGTCAATCGAGGTCAAATCACAGTCCCCGAGAGAAAAGTTGACATCTCATACCAAGAAAAATCGACTTCAAAGAGAGCAAGTAGTTTTTTACCGCAACTGATGACATTGTGCAGCCAAGCCATGGATCACATACCACGAAAATGAGGAACCAAGAAATCTTCATACAAAAGGGAAACGATGACGAAATACGAACCAAACAGAAATATAGAGAGAACTAAAAAGAGCCAGCAAACACATGCCCCGCAAAACAAACCAACCCAGGGAATAAAAACCTTTAATCCAGACAAATGGACTTGTAAACATAAAAGATAATCTGCGGATCTAACCTTTTCCCAGCAGCAGACTCGGAAACCCTAGTCACCAACCAGAATGCGAATGCTGCGGAGCAGGTGAGATCCGGAGTCTGAACGACCACTTACTTGATAAGAAAACGAAGAGCGGGGCCAAAAAGGACGGTCAGCCGACGGGAGTAAGCGCCGACAGATGGCGAAGCTGAGCTCACCAGTGAGGTTGCCGGCAAAGAAAAAACATTTACCCCCTTTACTGCTTCAGTTTCTGACAGATCAGAGATAAAACCAAAATGTTGACCAATTTATAGGGGTTTATATGGAATAATTTTAAACTTCTGTTTCAAAAGTTTATTAAATAAAACGGATAACTGCGGTAAAGTTAACTCCCATAATTATTCGCCTGTTCGAGCGCGTGCGGTGAGCAGGCAGCCTTTTGCGGGAACTCACAAAATCGTGACCGTCGATCTGTTCTTTCGAGTGTCCGATCATGAAGATCTTACTGGGGTTCGCCACGTGGCAAGAGCAGTTAAGGGAGAACGTGATATTTAACTGAAAGTAGGATGTCACTACTTCGGCATGGTTATTCTTCTTCGCGTCGCTGTCCCCGAGATTTTTCATGTCTGGATCGGCTCATCCAGCAGTAGAGTAATGTCGCTCGCTGCTTAGTATCTTATGATTTTCTTCTCTCTTCAATTCATAGTAGGGATCCATTATTTCCTCATCATTGTGTGGAGAGTTGACGGAGTTCAGATACAAATCTCTCGCGTCGGTATCTAAACTGTTTTTTTACTAAAATATGCGGACTCATCTCCGTCATTTTATCATGTGAAGCGGGCACAGAAGCAGAGACGTCGTCGGTGTTCTGGATGAATAACGGTGACGACGGGGACCGCTGACATTGCAGCCAGTTGAAACGTCGCTGTCTCAATCAACGGCCGGTTTCCCTCGCCGGAAAATTTTCCCTGCCATCGTTTTCAATCGCCGAGATTTTCAGGAAGAGATCTTTATTTGCTGCCCATGGAATATTTTATTCTCCGTCGATTTGGCACCAGGTAACGGTCCCATCAACTTCAAGCCGAATCATTGATCATTGGGGCATCTTCATTATTTAATTGTGCTCGCAGCATCTCATTTCAACGCGAGACTGATGATCAAGTTTAGCAATTTCACGGATGAAATCGGATGATTTAATGCTTTAATACATCTTTCGATTTGATTTTGCCGACATAATAACTTAATAATCTTTTAGATATGGAGTGATCGAGGTAGGTATAACGTATACACCTATCAATAGAGAGATTAGAAAACCGGAGAACAGTAAAGAAAATGAAGAATTATTTATTTAATTCACGGTTTGAGGGTGTCGGTAATCCCCTGTGAACAAGTCTTCTCCTTTATTGACTAAATCAGTTTACATGGATATCTGAAAGATTATGGTATGGAGTGATCACTAACTCTTTTCATGGATGATGATTTCTTGTTGCAGTTAGTAATAATAAAATTTTATTTTTTCTGCTTTCACCTTTGCTACCTTTGCTTTTTAACTAGTGTTCTCCAGAATCAAACTACAAATTCCTGATAAAAAATTTCCCAAGGTTGAAGGATAAGTTTTTAAGATTATGTTTAGGTTTTGAAAAACCTAAATGGGCCATGAGTATAAATGGAATATCATGTGCTTTCTTTTACTATTTTTTAAGGGTGGGGATATTTGGTCCATGTGATTAAAAGTAGATAAATATATTTATGGGTATGTCTAGGATTTCAATAGATGATTCACACTTTTAATAATGCATACATAAATTGAGAAATTTATATGAGTACATAAATTCATGCATACCTACACGAATACATACATGCATACATGAATATCGGTGGTGTCATTTGGCATTTGATCTATGTTTTTATATGATTATTATTCTAGGTATGACCATACATGACCAAAATTGTCATTGATCCACATTTTTAAGTGTAAGTTTAGGTCGTCAATTAAGATTGTTCCCCGCATTAGAACTAGATAACCCAATTCCAAACATTTACTATGATTTACCATTTGATATATTGCATGCTAAAAAATACATGCTTTGTTCTTATAATGAAATAAATTATAACCTCTTATTTTTTGTGAATTAGCAATCTAAATTACTTCAAACATATGACTATTTCACAAGTTGAACGAATACATTTCATTACCTTTGTGTTTCAGTCTATCGATCATCCTCTCTCATTAGAATTGTAGTTTTTAATTTCTATTTGAATAATATAGGATATTATCTCTCATCATGGGCAGCCCACTGAGAGCCTCTCCTTCGATAATTCCCTTCTTCTAAGTCATCGTCTCCTCTATATCAACTAATCTAGTGTGCCTTCTCTCACGATGCAATACAATGTAGTGTGCTTTATGGTTTTTTAAGCTGGTATAACTTTTATAGAGCTAAAATCCACGGTGGTAGAAATATCTCCTCCACTATCCTATACTTCCATGGACATCTCGTTAGTGTGTTGTTAGCTCCATCTTTTTCTCTTCTTCCCCCTACCTCTCTATTGATAGTTCTCAAGGAAGTGAGATACTACTGGACCATCTTCCTCCTAAGGCTTGCAATTGAGTTTTTGTATTCCATGCTCAATGCCACCAACATCTTCTTTTGCGCTTCTATCATCTTTAGAAGCTCAACTAAGTCATGCAGTAGAGACTCCTCTAACATCTTCATCTCCAAGAGCATCTCTTTTATTTCTACGTGCATCAATAGAAATGAGATCGATAGAACTGATCATCATTTCAAGCTCTATATATGTACCAATGTTGATTTAAATTTTGAGGTGAAAAAAGTTAGGGTTCTGAATGTTTCATTATGTGTTTCTAGCATTTGCTCGTTAGAAGGAAACAAGGCACCAGTTGATTATTCATTGTGTATGAAAAACATTATTTTTTTAGTGAGCTTTTTTTCTCCTTTTTTTATTAATTCCTCGTGTCAGATGGAAGGTGCCAAAGTCCAGTCAATATGTATGGGCTCTCAAAGGTATATTTTGATTAGAGAGCATCATTAGAGTGTGTTTTTAATCACGAATCCTTGGATTACAATCATTTTTTTATCCATACTTTCCATTTTCTCATTATTTTTCATGAAAAATTTTCATATTTTCAAACCCTAAAAATCATTTTTCTACCATCAATCAAGGGTTTTTAATCTTTCAAATGAGTTTGAAAGCATTTGATCTATACATTTCATTCACGTATATATCTTCTTCCTTTTCCTAGATCATCTCCGCTTTCTTAATATAAAAATACCACAAATATTTATTGGTTTTAATAATTTAACCTTCCTCCATGTAGATTTAACCTCGACTTATAATTATTTTAAAATTTAAAACCAAATTTGAAGAGTTTAGTATAATTTTGATATATAGGAATTTGCACATTTGACAATTGTATTTTCTCCCACATTAGTGGCATGTAAGCTAAATCACACTTCCATCATTCGTTGATCTTCATTGAATAAATTTTATTTATTTATATTATTGTATGGTGCTTTCTATGACATTCATGACTATGTGTAATTACTAGATCAATTATGATGATAATATAATATGATGATCACTAGTTTTTAAACATAGGTTTTAAAATAATTTCACAAAATGGTATCATATATAGTCTATGAAGTTGCTTAATTATATTATCTCCTTAAGGACACTCCCTTTCTCTATTATCCATCACCTCCATCATCCACCAATATCACTCCTACTTATCTTCCTTGACTACCTTTTACCTGTTATGAAGGAGATCATGACTTGGTTTGTGGTAAGAACTACTTCTATGTTAGCAGCTCAAGACTCGTCACCCTTGTCCCCTGTATCCTCAATCTTGTTCTCATGTCTAGTGTCGTCCTTTCAGTTATTGAACAATATTCGATTATCGATTGCTTTATGCATCTTCTTTATAACATTACCTTTTATAACCACCTTCAACCACCTGCCAAAATTTTTCCAATTTGCTTTCCATTGAGTCAATCCCCAATTCATAATGCAAGGCCAAGAAAGTGTAAAGCCCTAAGTATTTGAAATACAATGCACGAGTAAAATGAAAAACTTGGGAGTTGGTTTCTTCTAAATCTGATTTCAACATTTTTTCTTGTAGTTTTTTTTATTTCTCAAGTATGGCACGAACAACCCCATTAGTATCCATGAAAGAATTTACGCGGTGGCTCAAGGATTTACTCAAGACTGCAAGAAGACTACGTCAAGATCATTTGTCCTGTAGTCTGTTTCATTTCTATTAATATCATACTCTCCTTAACAATCAATTAAGATTGACCTCTTCACCAATTTCATGGAAAAGCTTGACAAGAAGTGTTATCTAAGAGAGACATTGAACATATGTAATGTCAAACGTACTATTTATGGCATGAATTAGGGTCATTTTTTTAAGCATGATCAAACAAGTTTAGAGAGATTATGATTGCATTAGGCTTCACTGCATGCGTGTATGTGGATTTCTGACGAGACGAGATCGCGAGGTCGTTGATTTCACACGGTCTCGTGTCAAAAATAATACCGAACTTACCAATTTGGGGAATTAAGAGAGAATTGAGGGGTATAATGGTAAATACGGGTCGAATCCACAGGGAATTTAGGTATTTTCGAGATATCTTTTAGAATTTGGTCAAATTGGACGATGAATCGAGGTGAGAAATGAGGGGAAATGGTATTTTTAGAAAGAAGACTTCAAATCGATTCCATGGAATCAAGAATCATCGAATTTGGACTTGATTTCGCGGAGAAATCAAAAATTGAAGTGGAGAGAAATTTCGGACGATCGAAATCGTGATTTTGGATGAAATTTTATGAAATTGAAATCTAAAACCTAATCTAAACGAAAATTAAAGATAATAGGAGGATAATTAAGGTAAAACCGCTTCCACTAAACCCGTTTAGCGATCGAAATGTCGCGATTAAAGTGATTAATCGCGAAGAACACCAATATCGTCACGCCGAGCTTCAAGCGTCGATTTCTCCCTCAATTCTCCACCAAATCTCGACTTCTACCCCTCCGTGGATGCGTAATTGAGAGAGGAGGAGGAAGAACTCGAGAGAAACAAGAGGATCGGTGTCTATACAAGTCAATTTGATTGAAATCCAACTCGAATGCATACATCGACAAAGAACACATCTATTTATACTAAATTTGGGCGTAACCGTTCGATCGTTTCGATCGACGGTTACGATGAAACGGTCCATCTTGGACCGTTTCGATTAAGTCGTGGCCGTCGGATCGTGATGGACGGCCACGATTTAATGGAATGAAACGCTTTATAAGAAACGCTCCGATCGCGCCCGTTTATTTTTGATCCGACGGTCGAGATGCATCGCACGCGATTAAATCTCGGCCGTTATAATCCGTTTAATTCAGCACGTGTTTGATTGATCTCCGGTGCACCCCGTCTCCACGCGATCGACGCGTGTGATGCTGCCACGTCGCCGATGATCCAACCGTTATAATTCCTCTATTTGGCACGTGTCTTGATCACGATCCGGTGGTCCGTGCTCCACGCGATCGACGCCCGTCGATCGATCGCGCCTTCGATCCAATGTTCAGCGCGCTTCCACGTCACCTGCAAGGTAAGTCAAGTGTGGAGATTAGTCCCACACGGAGATTATTTCGGAAATCGTCGGGTTTATAAGACCCGACGGTTTCTAAGGGTATGACCCTTCCCATATAGGGAAGGACAAAGACCTCTTATTATATATGATAAATAAATATGATTTATATATATATATATCGCGCCACGTAGGCGCGCTGCGCGGGTCCGCGTGGCTCTGCCACGTGGCCTTGCATGCCATGTTGCACCTGCGCGGGCCCCGCGCGCTTTTTACATTTTTTTTATATTTATTTTAATCTAGTTTAAATCAAAATTAAATCAGAAAAATCAGGAAAAATCCAAAAAAAATCCCTAAAATTGTAAAAATCATATATTTTAAAATACAACTCCAAATTAATCCAAATTTCTTTCATTGGATCTGAAATTTAATTATCTATCATTCTAAAAATTCAAAATATTTAAATAACAAGAGATTTAATTTATAGTTCAAAAATACATTCATTTCTTTAAGATTTTAACTTTAGAAAATTAAATGAATGTTCATAAATATGATTTCTCTCATTATTTAACTTTAAAAACCATTCATAATCTCAAGTAAAGATGGGTTATAAAATCATTTATTATTAATTTATCATAATTAACCCTAATTTAGTGCATTTTGAGATTATGACATAAATATGCATAGAATGATAGAAATGCACTCAAAGTATGATAACATGCACATAAATGTAATGTTTTATGCCTTAAATTGCATTAATAATCATGTTTTATCATGTTAAGATTGCATGTTATCACACCCCCCATTCTTAAAAAAACCCCAGCTATATGTATCATTATTGTGGTGTATATGAATGTTATCCTAAATATATGAATGATCTAGAAGGGATTTGAAAAGGATGAGGAATATGCATAGAAATGCCTCACTGTTCAAGATTTAGGAAAACCTTACCTTCATAGGGATAGACTTTTCTGATTCTCATCGAGGAATGTTCTTAGACACCACAAGCATGGGCTAGGTCTCGTGTAGGAGACTAGTCTTTTGAGGGGTAGACAAAAATCCTCATCGATTGTATCCAAGTATAATTTGGGATAATGTCTCTCCTTTTTAATGAAGTGAATTGGTATAGACGATTGGTTGTTGTCAATTCCAACTTGAGGGTTATTGTTTTGGTCAATTATACTTATCCAATGTTATTTACAAGACGTAAACTTAAACACAAATTATCATGTATAGAGTGAATATGGGGTTGAACGATAGAGAATAAGGTCAATATATATTAATTTTAGTTTATGCAATGGATATATTTTTTTATGAGAAAGAGAACGAGATAGATTAAAGTAATGAGAGGAATGCAAGGCAATGATCCCAACAATCCAAATCCTCTTTCAAATATAAAAATATTGAAGATCAGGAAGAAAATAATATGTTAATATTGATGATTAAAAAAAATAATATGTTAATATTAATATAGAGAGAAATATTCCAATATAAATTTCATTTTTATAAAATCTAATACTCACTCTAGCGATGCTCCTTTTCAAACCATTTTTTAGAGAGTTGTACATTTCTCCCAGAACGAGAGTCTTGCATCCAATACAAACAATGAAAACTAAAGGAAGGAGCTCATCAAGAATGATGGTCTGAAGACAAATGATGACCTATCGATGCCCTATTTTCTCCACATAGACAATGCTAGAAGCATGCAAAAAAAAAAAAAAAATATCCCTAAGTTATGCTTCTCTATTATATGATCAAGATTTGTCTATTCCATAAATTGCGGTATATTTGTCTATTCACCCTCTATAGAAAAATCTACCCTCTAAATTTAAACTCAACCTTTTGGATCATCAGATATTGAGCCTAGAAGATAGAGCATTCCTAGCTATTGATTTTTTTTATTTTCTTTTGTCGTAATCGTCAAATTCACATTTTTTTCCCATGCTACAAACATATATAAACGAGGGGTGATGATTAGGACCAAAATTTGACCCGTCCTATCACTAATTTATGCAAAATCTAAAAATTTAAGGAATAATTATAAAAATCATGGAATCTTCTTTTAACTTATGACGCCTAATTGAAGTGTCTCACGTGTCTTCCCATAGATGGTGCCTTCGTGTGTCGTTTCTAAAAGGGGTAAGTAAAAATATAAGTAAATAAGGATGGACACTTTTGTATGAAACTCAATTTCATTATTATTTTGTTCTTGTGGCCAATCATGAAGCACCATGTTAGCTTGCATTTATAACATAAAGAGGACCAAATTTGGTGGTTACCTCTTTAGATTGGACATCAAAGTTGTTTAGGTTTTGGATAAAAATATATATTTTGGAAAATAACTTCAAAATCCTTCAAATTAATTAAATCCCACATAAATCAAACTTAATCAAGGGAGAAACCCGAAGAGATAATTTACAAAGAGAAAATCTCAAATTAGGAGGGAGAAAATGATGACAAATAAGGAAAGTCTCTTAATCCATGCTTTGAAAATCAAATGTAAGGCTAAATTATAGTACAACTGAGTCATTGAGTTGACTAGAATGTTAGGATCATGAAGGGGAGATAAAATCCACATCATCTCATAAAAAAAATGACACATCCCAATATTCTACCTCAATGTTGCTACAATACACTATATTTTTTCTTCTAGCTACACAAGATAACTAGATTTCCCCACGATATGTGGAGCAATAGGCATAAACTCTCTATCACATTTGTGACTGAAAGTAGTCTTAGTTAGTAAGAAATACATAATTCCTTGCCTTAGGCATTTTTGAAACTGGTCAACATAGGTAAGACTCCAAGCAAATTTACTTATCATGTCTCGTGGCAATTGATAACATGAAAATTATTAAATTAATGTTCTAAATTATACGCATTCAATTACCTGTAAACGATCATAAATTTTATGTTATCATGGTTTTGGACAGCCCAAACATCAAGATGAAAATGATATATTTTTTCCTAGACTTATCAGATGTAAAATTTGATTAGAATTCAATATAAATAAAATGCCTTTGGGTGGTTCATTTCCTACCCAAAAAGAGAAGAGGGGGAGGGGCTTGTTCTGTAGAATGCCCCCAAGAAAGAGGGGGGAGGCTTTTGCTTCTTGAGAAAAATTGGGGCAATGAGAAGGGGGAGGGGAGGGTTGTTTTAGACAGTCATTCTTATTTTAATGGGTAATGGAGAGGGAATTTTAATGACAATCTCAAAGAGGAGCACAAAATTCGTTCTTGATAAAAAAAAGTTGGGAATTTATTATTTTATAGGTTTATGCAAATTACAATGAAGCACCTTATGACTTAGTAGAAGGTGATATAGAACAACTGATGTAGTGACTTTAATATTTAATTATGATCATACCATGCTTATCAAGGAATGAATTAGGTGCTATACACATAGTGTGTGGCTGTTGAAATCAAATGTGGGACTAAACTCGGTCAATACATAGCGGTTGACATAGTACCTAGGGAAAGGTGATTTGATCATATCGCCCCCATCATGATAACAAATTGTCGATTGATAGAGTGGATCGATCAACCAATATGAATTATGATTGGATCCCCGGTTGCTAATAACTTAGACGACGAGGGAGAGGAGAGAGCGAGAAGAGAGAGACATTTTATTAAAAATAATCATATTGGCAATCTCAGAGAAGGACAAGAGAGAGGTATTTTATCAAAAATGATCAGATTGGCGATTTGATTGCTGATCAGATCGTCGATCAGACGGCCAATTGGTCAGAGGTCCTCAATTAATGATCAAATTGATAAGAGGTCATGTGATCTCTGATCAGATTGCCTGCATCGATCATGGTGATCCTTTTCCATCATGGCGATCTGATCAGTGATCTCCAGTCCCTGCTAGTATCCCCTGCAACCAGGAGTTAAATGGGCCGTAATTGAGCGAACGGTTCAGAATGGGCTCATCAAATAGCAGGTCCAAAGTCTGGGCCCACATCCGATTTCGGAGAAGCGTCATCGGTCGAGTTTTCCGGCAAGTCTTTGAAGGCATTTCTCGAGACAGTCGATGCTGGCCGATCGAATCATCGCTGCCGGATCTCTCGCCAGTAAAGGCTAGTGCGCGGAAGATTTGGCGATTCTTGAAGGTACGGAAGACGGAGGGATCTTCTTAACCGAGTTATAGATCGGCCGGCACTCGAAATCGACGGTAAGGTCAGACCTTTATTTGTGGATTCTCGGAAAAAAATTCATTTTGGGGTTTTGGAAGCCGTCACAGGCTCGAATTCTCCTCGGACCCGTGATTGGGAACCTTCAGCGTGTAAAGTGGACGATTCTTTATAAAAATTTCCGTCCTTTATAGATGCTTATGTATTCCTGTAACGAAACAATAATTTTCTCTTGTTTATGATTAGTGTTTAGTATGGATTATTTCTTGTGTTTTATTTGAGATCTTGCACGGTTCATTTGTAGGATTCTGTGAAGTACACTCTACGCGAGAAATCTTAGCAAAAAAAAGAAAAAAATACGTTGAAATGGATGATTTTTCATTGGTAAAATAGTAAAGTTATTAATAAAGAAAAATAAATACAGGATCTATATCTCTCTTGATGATTTAAACTCCAGCAATTGTACTCCTAACAACATCAAACTGTCATAATTCATAGATTCAAAACTGAGCCATGTAATATTATTCATCTTCCCATTACACCGAATATTCTGGATTCATGCTTCATGCGCGATTTCATCTAATTCTTTCATTTATCTTATCATCTAATTCTGACACAATTTCCGCCATTTTATTATCTTATTTTTACAGCTTAAATGCAATTATAGACTCTTCAAAAAATCAAGGGAACATGCAGTCCTCAGGTGGTGATAATCAGAAGCTGCCCAACTATCCAGGCAGACCTTTTTCTCCTTTTGCCGCTGCTCCTCCACGAAGCACTACACCATTTGCCTCCTCCGGACCAATCGTGGGCCCAGATATGTCTAGTTATCAGCCGCAAATTCCTACGCCTGGACCTGGGGTAGCTCCCCCTTCTCACAACTTAATGGGCTATGGGCCATCCAGACAAGTGGCAACTCCAGGGTCAGTTGTCTCCGGAGTTCAATCGCCTCCTCATCATATTAGAAGTCCATCTAGTCCTACACAAGTGTCCACTTTTCCTTCTGGGCCTTATCCAAGAATGCCTCCTTCATTTGCCCCTAGTTCGCAGTTTCAAAGTCCTCCATTTGCCCCAAATGCTCAGGTCCAAATTCCTCCTCCAGTTGGAACTCGTCCCCCTCCACCATTTCAACCCACATTTCCTTTGCCTGGACCTCCGCAGGCAAATGTCCCGGCTTACCTGAGCATAGCTCCTCGAGTAAGTTCTCCATTACAGCCAATAGATCCATCTTTTCCCATATTAAGAGCGGGTTCTCAGCCACATTTACCGCCCAATATGGCACCTCCAGCGCCGGTTGCTTTTCCTCCGAATGTAGACCCAAGAGGAGTGCAATTTGGATCTGGTCCGCCTTCTAGTGGGGCACTTCAAAGTTTGTATGAGGAGTTCCAGTCAATGTCTATTGGGTCTACGGCAGGTTCCATTGAAGGGGGCATTGACTTAAACTCACTACCAAGGCCATTAGATATTAGCACAGAATCCACTACAGTTATTGATACTCACCCTCTAAATTGCCACCCTAGATACTTAAGGTTGACAACTCACGCCATTCCCAACTCCCAATCGCTGCTTTCCAGGTGGCATTTGCCTATTGGTGCTGTTGTGCACCCCCTTGCAGAATCTCCTGATGGGGTAGGGTACACTATGTCAGTGATTTACTATCTTTTTTCATGCGCTTTAGTTTTTCATCAATGAAAGAAAAATGTTTCTCCATTTTCAGGAACAGGTGCCTATCATTAATTTTGGACAAGCAGGTGTTATTCGATGTAGAAGATGCCGAACATACATTAATCCATATGCATCATTCGCGGATAGTGGAAGAAAGTGGCGTTGCAACCTTTGTTCTTTGCTCAATGATGGTGGGCTATTATGTTATCTATCATTTTGGTTTATCTTACAGATTTCTTCACAATCAAATTTGTTTTTGAACTTGTATTCATACATTTTCAGTTCCCCCCGAGTACTTCTGTACCTTAGATGTGAATGGAAGAAGAAGCGATTTGGATCAAAGACCAGAGCTTACAAAGGGAAGTATAGAGATTGTTGCACCAACTGAGTATATGGTGCGGCCTCCAATGCCTCCAATCTATTTTTTTCTCATCGATGTTTCTGCAACGGCAGTAAGGAACGGGATGCTTGAGGTAAACACACAACACTCTTATATTTTGGTAAATGTGCATACGTTAGAATTCATGGTATTTTCATAAATAAGTGTTCTCAGGGTATTTTGGTAAAATTATTTTGTCAGACAACGTTTTTTCATTCTCTTTGGTATATTTACTTTGTCGATATCTTATTCCAGATCATAGCTAACACTATCAAGTCCCGGTTGGATGAGCTGCCTGGCTATCCACGCACACAAATCGGGTTCATCACATTTGACAGCACATTGCACTTTTATAATCTGAAGGTTCTGATTATTTATTTATTTATTATAGCTTTTCTGCTGGGCACTTACCTTGCATTGTATGCCTTTGCCAGTCAACTTTGACACAGCCTCAGATGATGGTAGTCACAGATCTGGATGATCTATTCATTCCCCTGCCGGATGATCTTCTCGTGAACTTGTCTGATTCAAGAAATGTCGTTGACTCTTTTCTGGATAGTTTATCTACCATGTTTAAAGAAAATTCAAATGTGGAATCTGCTCTTGGTCCAGCTCTCAGAGCAGGATTCATGGTCTTGGTACGTAGAACGTTTGGATCAGCATTTGTGATATTGATCAACGTTTGGATCAATATTTCTGATTTTTCTTTTGGTCAAAGAAAAATGTTAAAAAGTAGTTTTTTTTACAGAGCCAGCTGGGGGGGAAATTAATTATCTTTCAGTCTACCTTACCTTCACTTGGTGTTGGCCGGCTAAAGCTAAGGGGAGAGGATCTTAGAGTTTATGGAACAGATAAAGAGTATTTATCAAGAGTACCCGAAGATCCATTTTACAAGCAAATGGCGGCAGAATTTACCAAGTACCAGATTGGTGTTGATGTTTATGCTTGTGCCGATAAGTACTGTGATGTGGCTTCCTTGGGTACAATTCTAACCCGTTTTTTGCTGGCAAGTAAAAGATAAAGATTGAGATTTATCTTTGAATTTCTGCAGGAACTCTTTGCAAATACACCGGTGGTCAATTGTATCATTATCCATCTTTCCAGGGTGAATTTCATCATGAAAAGCTTAGATTTGACCTATCACGGAACCTCACGAGGGAGACTGCTTGGGAGGCTGTGATGCGTGTTAGATGCGGGAAAGGTCTGTCCTGCAATATTAATAGTATTAGAGTCTCTTTGCAAATTATAAAATTTGAGCATTGTTTTTCAGGTGTGCGGTTTACGAGTTATCACGGGAATTTTATGCTAAGGTCCACAGATTTATTGGCTCTTCCGGCTGTGGACTGTGATAAAGCCTTTGGGATGCAATTATCTCTGGAGGAAACGTTGATGACTACCCCAACTGTTTATTTCCAAGTAGCCTTGCTGTATCCTTTAAAAGATTTATGGTTTATTGTTTAGTATTTACAGTTGATATTGTCGGGTATCAGGTTAAGATTCAAGGTTTAGGCTTAAGGTTTTCTGGTTTCGGCTTTGCTTATCAATCAAATATTATGTCAAGGTCCACTGAATTTCTGGAATTTTTTTTGCCCGTATTATATCGTTTCCTTAATCAGATGGCAGATACACTTCCTCTTCTGGAGAGAGACGGATCAGAGTACATACAGCTGCAGCTCCTGTGGTGACTGATCTTTCAGATATGTATCGTCATGCTGATGTGGGCGCTACCATCTCTCTCATGAGCAGACTCGGTAAGTTCTGAATTCAAATTTACACAATTACAGATATTAGATATACTTCATATAATTGTAATAAGAGCATTGAATGGAGACAGCAATTGAGAAGATGCTGTCGCATAAACTGGAAGAAGTTCGCCAATTGATTCAGATGAGGATCACCAAGAGCCTTAAAGAGTACCGGAATCTCTATGCCGTACAACATCGCCTGGGTGGCAGGCTCATCTACCCGGAATCTTTGAAGCTTTTGCCTTTATACGGTTTGGCTCTCTGCAAATCCGCGGCTCTCAGAGGAGGATATGCTGACGTGTCACTCGATGAGAGATGTTCAACTGGATACAACATCATGATCCTGCCCATATCTCGGACTCTCAGACTTCTGTATCCTAGTTTGCTTAAGGTGGACGAAGCGCTTTTGAAGGTACCAGTTTCCCCATCATTTCCACCTCACATATATAAAAGATATAAGTTTTTTTTCTTATTTTGAAATTCAGGGATCGCAGACTAAGGATCCCCAGAGTGGTTTCCCGTTGACCAAGGATATCTTAGACCCCAATGGTCTTTTTGTCTATGATGATGGATTCCATTTCATCATTTGGCTTGGGAGGATGCTGTCGTCTGAACTGGCGAACAGCATTCTGGGCTTTGACCCATCTGGGTTTATGAACTTATCCAAGGTCGGCCCATTTCTGCAACTTCAGTCAATCGTTTATAAAGCCCGAGTTGTCAGAATTGATCATCCGGTTTCGCTGGTGCAGGTTAACCTCGCGGAACAGCAGAACGTGATCTCTAAGAACTTGATGGGATTTCTGTCTAGGATGAGGGAGAAAGACTCTTCCGGTCATCAGCTCTGTCAGGTGGTGAGACAGGGGGAGCAGCCCAGAGAAGGGATTCTCTTCCTCTCCAACCTGGTGGAAGACCAAAACTTTGGGATCAGCAGCTATGGCGATTGGATCCTCAACATTTACCGGCAAACGCAGCAGAACCAGTGAAGAAATATAGTTCTTTTAGGGTTTTCTCTCCCCTCTCCATAGATCCAGTCTTGAAGGTGGAAACTGTTGTTCTTATTCCACTAGCCTCCGTGACTTCGTGATTTTGGATCTTCTCTGTTATTTAACTGTCGTAGACGGTCGCCCATTATTTTTCTACTTTTATTTGGTTTTTGAATAAAAGTGAAAATTTTTAATCTGGGTTAATGATATTTTAATTTATGCGCGGGATGTAATACAGCTGTGTGAGGAAGAAAGGACAAGGCGAGGAGGGAGAGGGTAGCCCGTCCGATGCCCGCCCAACCCTAGAAAAATTGCCCACGTGGGCCCTGACTGTTGGACCCTATTGGAAGCTGGCTCTGGGGCCCTCTTCCGTCCATTAAATGCGATCTCATCCTCTTCACGTTTGAGTTTCTGAGCCATAGAGTTACCCGGCCCGCGTTATTGCTGTCGGCTCGAACACCTTAGGATGATAAATCGACCCCTTTTTGTCACCATCCTACCTCTTTACCTCACACTCATTCGCCCATTCTGACCCTTCATCCGACGCCGTCTTTGGAACATGGGGTGGAGAAGGGGAACGCGGGCGGACGATAACATCCGACCCGGGATCCCTGCCTGCCACCTGCTGTTCTTGAGTTTTGACCGCGGTTTGGTCAGCGTACCGTACTGTTCACGCTACACAACAAGGAAATACGAGAAAGAACACTCGGATGAATGCGGTCATTTCGGGAATCTACAGCACGTGCTGGTGAGTGAACTTGACGATTTGACGCGCTAACCGAAATCTCGCTCTCTGCCGCATTCTTCAGAACTTCACCGACTTCTTCATTGCGACTTCTCTCTCGTCTTCTTCCTCTGCTGCCTTCTCTCTTCACCTTCTGCGGGAGACTCGACTGCCGCGGCTTGTCTAATTTCCCTTTCGTTGCTAGATCAGGAAGGTGAACATGTCAGCACATTTCCGAAATCTGCTCTCTCCGTTCGCTCTCTTTCTTCTTCTTCTCTTCTCCTCGACTTCTGCTCAGCGGCCACCGCAATCCCAAATCAAGACGCTCTTCCGCCTTCAACGGATTCTCGAATACCCTTCCGCATTCAACGGCTTAAATAATTACACCAACCCTTGCTATCTCCCGCCAAGTCCATCCCTCTCCATTATCTGCTCCGAGAACCGAATAACAGAACTCACGATCATCGGTACCGCCGCTCCTCTTTCTCCTCGCTTCAACATCGACTCCTTCTTCACGACTCTCAACGCGCTCCAAAACCTCAACGTACTAAATCTCGTTTCCTTGGGGCTCTGGGGACCTCTTCCTGGGAAAATCGACCGTTTCGAGTCGCTGAAAACCCTAAATTTAAGTTCCAATTTCCTCTCCGGTGAGATTCCCTTTCAAATATCGACAATGGAGACCCTCCAAACTCTTGTTCTATCTCACAATCGATTCAACGGTACAACTCCGGATCTACGGTCTCTGCCATTGCTTATAGAGCTTAATTTAACGGGGAATCGTCTCGGCCCCGAATTTCCTCTCCTCCCTGAGAACATCGTCTCCGTTGGGCTGAAAAATAACTCTGTCCGCGCTGGTATACCGCCAGAGATCAAGTCCTTTAATAATCTACAAATTCTGGATGTCTCCTCCAATCAGTTGATCGGTCCGATCCCGGCATTCCTGTTCTCAAATCCGTCGATCAGATTACTCGACTTGTCGAGGAATCTTCTCTCCGGAGTTCTTCCAGGGAAGCTTTCTTGTAGTAAAACTCTCAGCTTTATTGATGTTTCCGGAAATCGGCTTTCTGGGAGGCTTCCTTCTTGCGTCACATCTGTTGTGGGTGTCCGGTATGACGGAAATTGTCTGCTTTCTGGAGATTTGAAGGTCCAGCATCCAGCTTCTTATTGCAGTGATGGCGCTATTGCGGCGATCATGCCCACAAAAGAGAAAAGGCAGCCAGCCGAATAGTAGACTTGGGTTCATCTGGGGTATCATTGGAGGCATCGGAGGAGCCGCTTTTGTTCTTGGATTGGTTATGATCTTTGTCGTCAAAGAAGTCGAACTTTAAAACTGGGGAAGCAAAAACCTCTTGCTCCAGCGAAATCCTCCGATTCAAGTACGCTATTTTCTCTCATAAGAGATCTTAGAGTCTGTTGATTAACTTTCTTCTTTCTGCTCAGGGCACTTGCTGCAATCTGCGAGATTAAATGCGGCTTGCGTCGGGTCGTTCCGCAATTTTAGTTACGATGAGCTGGAAGAAGCGACTGGGAAATTCAGCGCTGAAAATCTTAGCCCGGAGAGTAAATCCCCAGCTGAGGTGAGAGTTTTATTATGAAGGGTTAAATCTTCTGAAATTTTTGCATAAACTTTGTTAATTTCAAAGGTGTATAACGGACGGCTGGAAGATGGCTCCAATGTGGTGATTAAATGCTTGAGATTGAAGCTGAAGTACTCCCCACAAAGCCTGACTCAGTTCATCGAATCTATCTCAAAGCTGGGAAACCGCCACGTGGTCAGCATTCTGGGGCACTCCGTCTCTGACGATTGCCAACGCGTGTTTCTCGTTTTCGAGGTAGTTTCTAATGGAAATCTGAGAACCCATATGACTGGTGAGCAGAATTCTCTCTCTCTCTCTCCCTCTCTCTCTACTTTCTCTCTTGATTTGATTGGTCGTGTTCTC
This sequence comes from Lemna minuta, assembly GCA_024174645.1. Lineage (NCBI taxonomy): Eukaryota > Viridiplantae > Streptophyta > Magnoliopsida > Alismatales > Araceae > Lemna > Lemna minuta. The sequence goes on from CM044105.1 coordinate 18,004,197, forward strand.
GGGCAGAATGGAGGAAGAGGGAGATGCTGAAGTGGCCACAGAGAGCGGCGGCGGCTATGGGCATTGCAAAGGGGATCCAGTTCTTGCATTCAGTGGGAATTTCAGGAAATGATCTGGGCATAGAAAATATCTTGCTTGATGAGACTCTTGCTGCCAAGATCAGTAACTATAATCTTCCCGTGGGAATCAAGAACAAGAGCGTCAAGGTCAACGCGCGATAAATCTCTCTGAACCTGCTGTTTCTCTCTCTACCTTGGCTGAACAAAGGTGTTTCTTTTTATGGCTTTGATATTCAGGGTGGTGTGGAGTGCCCGTTTGAAGGGATCGAAGAGGGGGATGTCTTCGGGTATGTTGCCTTCTCACTTTCTCTGTCTAGGAATCCGTCAACTTTGCTGAAAATCTGTCGTTCTTCAGCGATGGAGAGAAAAGAGACGTCTACCAGTTGGGGCTGATACTGCTGGAGATCATCATAGGAAGTCCCGTTTCTAATCCGCTCCGAGTCAACGCCACGACGAATCAGGTCAGCTGACTATCCTTCCTCTCAGGTCAACGCTTCTCGTATTTTCTCAGATGGGTGTCGTTGCCTTTGACTAGCTGCGGGATTGTTTGGCGGAAGGGTCTGTAATGTTTAGTCAAGTCGTTGACCCCAGTATTCAGGGGACCTACGCCTTTGACTCGTTGCGGGCCGTTGCAGAGCTGGCTGTCAGCTGCGTCGCTTCCGACGCCAGTCAACGCCCCTCGATCGACGACGTCATCTGGAATCTGCAGTACGCGGTCCAGCTACAAGAGGGATGGGCCAACAGTCAAAGTGGGCCTCTCCTATGATCCGGAACATCTCAGCCGTCCATTTGTCGAAGAGTGCGTAGAGCCTTAGTTTGCTCCTGCTATCTATTTATGGAGTCATTTATCCGAATAATAAGCTTCTTTAAAATAAGGGTTATTATCCAAATCTAGCCCCAACTCTCAGATTTTATCCAAATCTATCCCCAACTCTCGTATTCTCCAAATCTAGCCCCAACTCTCAGTTTTTTATCCAAATCTAGCCCCAACGCTATTGTTGACTCTTCCCGATCCAGTTGGCAGCCAAGTAAGCCAAGCGAGATCCACGTAGCAGCCACGTCATAGAAAAATAAATCGACAGAGAGAGAGGCGGGAGAGAAAGAGAGGGAGGCCGGGAGAGGGAGGGAGGGAGAGCTGGAGAGAGAGGGAGAGAGGGAGAGCGGGAGGGAAGGAGGTCGTGAGAGGGAGGAAGGTCGGGAGAGAGAGGGAGGGAAGGAGGTCGGGAGAGGGAGGAAGGGAGGGAAGTCGGGAGGGGGAGGGAGGGAGAGCGTGAGAGAGATAGGGAGGGAGGGAGAGCTGGAGAGAGAGGGAGGGAGGGAGAGCGGGAGAGAGAGGGAGGGAGGGAGAGCGGGAGAGGGAGGGAAGGAGGGAGGTCGGGAGAGAGATAGGGAGGGAGGGAGAGCGGGAGAGAGAGGGAGGGAGGGAGAGCGGGAGAGGGAGGGAGGTCGGGAGAGAGATAGGGAGGGAGGGAGAGCTGGAGAGAGAGGGAGGGAGGGAGAGCGGGAGAGAGAGGGAGGGAGGGAGAGGGAGGGAGAGCGGGAGAGGGAGGGAAGGAGGGAGGTCGGGAGAGAGATAGGGAGGGAGGGAGAGCTGGAGAGAGAGGGAGAGAGGGAATTCGGGAGAGCGAGAGAGAGAGGGAGGTCGGGAGAGCGGGAGAGAGAGGGAGGGAGAGCAAGAGAGAAAGGGAGAGACGGAGGTCGGGAGAGGAAGGAAGGGAGTTCGGGAGAGCGGGAGAGAGATAGGGAGGGAGGGAGAGCTGGAGAGAGAGGGAGAGAGGGAATTCGGGAGAGCGGGAGAGAGAGGGAGGGAAGGAGGTCGGGAGAGGGAGGGAGGTCGGGAGAGCGGGAGAGAGGGGGAGGGCGGGAGAGCGGGAGAGAGGGAGGGAGTTCGGGAGAGCGGGAGAGAGATAGGGAGACGGAGGTCCCGAATTCCCTCTCTCCCTCTCTCTCCAGCTCTCCCTCCCTCCCTATCTCTCTCCCGCTCTCCCTCTCTCCCTCTCTCTCCAGCTCTCCCTCCCTCCCTCTCTCTCCCGCCCTCCCCCTCTCTCCCGCTCTGCCCGACCTCCCTCCCTTCCTCCTCTCTCCCGACCTCCTTCCTCCTCTCTCTCCCGCTCTCCCGACCTCCCTCTCTCTCCCGAATTCCCTCTCTCCCTCTCTCTCCAGCTCTCCCTCCCTCCCTATCTCTCTCCCTCCCTCCCTCTCTCTCCCGCCCTCCCCCTCTCTCCCGCTCTCCCGACCTCCCTCCCTTCCTCCCTCTCCCGACCTCCTTCCCTCCCTCTCTCTCCCGCTCTCCCGACCTCCCTCTCTCTCCAGCTCTCCCTCCCTCCCTATCTCTCTCACGCTCTCCCTCCCTCCCCCTCCCGACCTCCCTCCCTTCCTCCCTCTCTCGACCTCCTTCCCTCCCTCTCTCTCCCGAATTCCCTCTCTCCAGCTCTCCCTCCCTCCCTCTCTCTCCCGCTCTCCCTCCCTCCCTCCCTCCCGACCTCCCTCCCTTCCTCCCTCTCCCGACCTCTCTCTCCCGCTCTCCCGACCTCCCTCTCTCTCCAGCTCTCCCTCCCTCCCTCTCTCTCTTCCGCTCTCCCGCTCTCCCTCCCTCCCTCCCTCCCTCTCCCGCTCTCCCTCCCTCCCTCTCTCTCTCCCGCTCTCCTCGCCCTCCCTCCCTCTCCCTCTCCCGGCCTCCCTCTCTCTCTCTATCGCCCTCCCTCTCTTTCTCTCCCGCTCTCCCTCCCTCCCTCTCTCTCTCCCGCTCTCCTCGCCCTCCCTCCCCTCTCCCTCTCCCGGCCTCCCTCTCTCTCTCTATCGCCCTCCCTCTCTTTCTCTCCCGCTCTCCCTCCCTCCCTCCCTCTCTCTCTCCCGCTCTCCTCGCCCTCCCTCCCCTCTCCCTCTCCCGGCCTCCCTCTCTCTCTCTATCGCCCTCCCTCTCTTTCTCTCCCGCCTCTCTCTCTGTCGATTTATTTTTCTATGACGTGGCTGCTACGTGGATCTCGCTTGGCTTACTTGGCTGCCAACTGGATCGCGAAGAGTCAACAATAGCGGCTGTGCTAGATTTGGATAAAAACTGAGAGTTAGGGGCTAGATTTGGAGAATACGAGAGCTGGGGATAGATTTGGATAAAATCTGAGAGTTGGGGCTAGATTTGGATAATAACCCTTAAAATAATAAGCTTCATTTATCCGAATAATGGCTCCGGAATAACGATTAAATTTTTAGACCCATTGGGCCAGGAGAGAGAGAGAGAGAGGTAGAATTTACTAGAGCGAGCTCCTCTTCCAAAGTTCCAAGCTCACACTCCAGGACTTTGCTGCGCTTCTGAGCAGGGATCAACCCTCATGACCTAGAAATCTCTTCATCTTGCGGCTTACGGCCTTGACGATGCCTTTTTATCTCCGTCAAGCTTCCCCGCGATGGAGATTCGTGCGTCTGAGAATAGTATCTACTTCAGTTTCATCGTCTCGATTCTTCCATGGTCTGGGAGTAAAGGGCTTCCCCGTAGAGGGGGTCGGATCGACTTCCGAGTGGTGTCAACGATTCTGCAACTACAGTCGGCAATCAGGGAGGAACGATGATATTGATTTGAGCCAGTTCCCCCCTGAGAGAATACGGAACTTCTCCATCATTGCCCACATCGACCATGGAAAGTCAACTCTCGCAGACCGCCTCCTTGAACTCACGGGTACAATAAAGAAGGGCCACGGTCAACCGCAATACCTCGACAAATTGCAAGTAAGGAAAGACAAATAGTCTTCTGTTTGATTAATCTCGCAAAAACAATAGAATAAGTATTAATATTTATCGTCAAATTGCCCAAAGTTTTAATGATAATGATATTATCTAAACTATCTTCAAATTTATCAGTTATTTGCAAGTTTTTTGCGTCATTTCTGTTTTAATTAATCGTCGCATTCTTCTAATTAGATACTTATGCTCTTTACCAGAATTTATCTTGTCCTTCTTACTGGGATACAATTTTATTTTCTGTCTCAGGTGGAAAGGGAAAGGGGAATCACGGTTAAAGCGCAAACAGCCACCATGTTCTACAATCTCAAACCTGATGTTATTGAATCAGGCAAAACGTATCAGCCAACTAATTTTCTCCTCAATCTGATCGACACACCGGGCCATGTAGATTTCAGCTATGAAGTCTCCCGGTCTCTTGCAGCGTGTCAGGGTGCCCTTTTAGTCGTAGATGCGGCCCAAGGTGTCCAGGCACAAACCGTAGCAAACTTTTATCTTGCTTATGAGTCTAATTTGACCATAATCCCTGTAATTAATAAGATTGATCAGCCGACAGCTGACCCTGACAGTGTGAAAGCCCAGCTAAAGTCTTTATTCGATCTCGATCCAAGTGATGCTCTTCTTACTTCAGCAAAAACTGGCCAAGGACTTGAGCATGTTCTTCCTGCCGTGATCCAAAGAATACCATTTCCGGGAGGGGAAAGTGGTTCCCCTCTTCGGATGCTTCTATTGGATTCATATTACGATGAATATAAGGGCGTGATCTGCCATGTTGCAGTTGTTGATGGATGTCTTCGAAAGGGGGATAAGATTTCATCTTCTGCCACTGGCCAAATTTATGAGATTTTTGATGTGGGAATCATGCATCCTGAGCTTACTTCCACCGGCGTGCTCTTCACTGGACAAGTTGGTTATGTTGTCAGTGGCATGCGGTCGACAAAAGAGGCCTGTATTGGAGATACACTGCACCATGCTCGAAGCTCTGTAGAGTCGCTTCCAGGTGCGATACTCTGACTTCTTTTACCTTTTGATTTTTTTTAATTCGTTGCTTCTGAGATAAAGTTTGTTTGCCAGGTTTCAAGCCAGCCAAGCACATGGTTTTCTCTGGTCTTTATCCGGCCGATGGATCTGACTTTGATGCCCTAAATGCAGCAATAGAGAAACTTACTTGCAATGATGCCAGTGTCTCTGTTATTAAGGAGACAAGTGTTGCATTAGGGATTGGTTTTAGGTTTAGTCTAACACAAAGATACTGTTTTTTAGATCTATCTCGACGTGGAATCTAAGATCTGCTTATGTTGCAGATGTGGATTTTTAGGTTTACTGCACATGGATGTGTTCCACCAGCGACTTGAGCAAGTATTTTTTCTTTCATCTTGATAACCTTTAAGGTCATAGTGCACCCGCTAAGTTTGTAGTCTACTATTATCTGATTTTTCTTATTCCATGTTTATCAACTCTGTAGGAGTACGGAGCTCATGTGATATCCACCGTTCCAACAGTGCCATATATATTTGAATACTCTGATGGAAGGTCAATCATTTTATTCATTCAATATCTCATTTGCTCGTATCACCTTTCCTCTGCTGACATGGATTGTATTGCTTGTTGTAGCAAGGTTAACGTCCAGAACCCTGCTGCTTTATCGTCTAATCCTGGGAAGCGCGTAGTTGCTTGCTGGGAACCATCTGTTATCGCTACTATTATCATTCCTAGTGAGTAAGCTCTAAATTTCAAGCCCTCTTCTCATTTCAATATTACATTTATATGCAAAATCTCAAATGATCCTTGTGTCTTATGGCAGATATGTTGGAGCTGTGATAACCCTTTGCTCAGAGAGGAGAGGGGAGCAGCTGGAATACTCATTTATAGACAGGTGAACCCCATGGTTTTTTCTGATCAAGTTTTTGTCATATCATTGATCTGAAGAATTCTTTTATCTAACTAGGAAACTGATCATGCAGTCAACGGGTGTTTATGAAGTATCGTTTACCTCTGAGAGAGATTGTGGTTGACTTCTATGATCAGCTGAAAAGCATTTCATCTGGGTATGCATCATTTGACTATGAAGACTCAGAGTAAGGCTTGCGTTATAGGAATTATTTTTTTCCACTCTTGCAGTTCTTTTGAGTTTCGATTGATTGGAGCATTAATGATTACTGATAATATCTGAATAATGATATCTGTTGAAGGTATCAGAAATCTGATCTTGTGAAGCTCGATATTCTTCTCAATGGGCAGCCAGTTGATGCCATGGCAACGATTGTTCACAACCTGAAAGCTCAGAGGATTGGCCGTGAACTAGTTGAAAAACTAAGGAAAGTCATTGACAGGTTTGCAGCTCTATCTTTCTGTCTATATTTCTCTCTTTCTGACTCTCTTACTCCATCTCTTTCTATCCCTCCTGCTCTCTGTCCGGCGATCTTTCTCTATTTCTCTCTGTCTCTCTCTCTCTCTGTCCCTGTTTCTTTTTCTGATTGTTTCTCTTTCCATCTCTCTCCTGTTTTCTCTGTATCTATGAGAGAAACAAGACTTTACCTTCCAGCTTAAACCAGTTCAATAACTGAAGTCTAAGAAACTAATTATATGCGTGGTAGGCAAATGTTTGAGATAACAATCCAGGCAGCGATTGGCTCCAAAGTCATTGCCAGGGAAACGTAAGATCCTTTTCTATGTTTTGTTTATTTTTTCCACTTTTTCTTAATTGAAATGCTAATTTTAGTGATAAACTTGATAGAAGAATGTAACCTTCTACCGTTTCCCTGAAGGCTCTCCGCAATGAGGAAAAACGTCTTGGCAAAATGCTATGGAGGGGATGTCACCAGGAAGAAGAAGCTTCTGGAGAAGCAAAAGGAAGGGAAGAAGCGGATGAAGCGCGTCGGGTCAGTGGACATTCCCCAAGAAGCTTTCCACGAGTTGCTGAAGGTCTCTTAGCGTTACCAGAAGTGATGTCTTTGGACTAATCATTTTGCTAAGAATAAGGTTTTCAAGAACTTAATGTCGTCTATTTCGATGTGAAACCATGAACTCAATTTTTTCATGCGACAATATTTCTTAGTTTTTTTATTCTAGAAAATAGCTTTCTCAGGTTTAAAGCTTACATCACTTTTTGAGTCAATGTCCTTACCTTCCATGATTTGGAAATCCCTCCATGAATTCTCTTAGAGTCAGGATTTTGGAGATTTTTTAGGAGTTATTCTACATCAGTCTTGTATGTTTTAAAGAACTTTATACTCGAATAAGACTGAAATAGCTCGTACTAAAACATTGAAGGAGAAATGGGTATCTTCGCAGGCCATCACTGACCTTCAGATGATACTAGTGATGCCGGCATTTTCAAGAAAGTTCAAGAAACAATGGTATTCTTTACCATAGCTGGCTACAAGTCTCAGATCAATTGAATTTCAATCTTGGCTCCCTGGAACAAAGATACAACGCAGATTAGATTCAATGGAGAGGACTTCCCCTGGGGCTTCAGTTCAACCCGCGTGCTCTGTGGGGCTCTCCTCGGATATGTACCAATCGTATAAAGAAAATCAAAGGACAAAAGAGAAAGTTCTTGATGATATTTGAAAAGAAGGAAACAAAGACATGGCTGCACCTAAAAATATAGAACTTCCATGAAGAACTTAAGAATACTAACAAAGAGGACCTCCCATAGATTGCACCACTAGAGCTCCTACTCTTGATCTCATTTGAGAGTAACCCTGGTCTCCTCACTAATCGCTTTCAAGATGCCCCCACTGTTTTGATTTCTTCATAGCATTCCACCAGTTACTGACTCTCCTTTTATTACTTTATTAGTGTCCTCCACTTACCTCTAAGCATGCATGGGTCCAAGACAATTGGCCTTGGAACCCCACATTTTCTCAACTGTTCATGGTTCAATCACCATCCTTCTATGGTTTCTCTTATATGTTTATAAATAGATTGTATCAATAACCCCCTCATCGACGAACACCAGACCTTGAGGCAAAAGGACAGAAATTAGTGATGAAATATTGGTGGGGGGGGGGGTTCCCATGAATTTTTAAAATCCTCCAATCCCTTCCACTAGAGAAGCAATTGATTTCCCTGAAACTCTTTCAGGCCTCCATTACTTTTTCTGCAAGTAAGTTGCCGCATGTTGTTTGCTGAAAAGATTTTAAAGAATTTTTTGCGATCTGTCTATCGACCCTTGTCAATAGGAAAGAAAAATAATGATTAATGATTAAAGAAGAGCTTACAAGAATCTATTATAGAGGATAAAAAGAGAGAAATATAGATATGCCCCATGTGAGGCTCATGTAGAGGAGAAATAAAATCTCCAATTGTGGGCTAAGCCCTTTAATGGGCTATATCTAACACTCTCCTCAAGTTGGAGCATGCTGATCAAATGTACCCAGATTGGAGTCCAAAGAATTGTATGACACACTGATGGGGCACTTGGTGAAGACGTCGATGAGCTGGTCTAAGGATGACACATGTGGTATTGAAATAACTCACTTCAACACCTTTTCATAGATAAAGTAATAGTTCATCACAATATACTTCATCCTCTTAAGGTTTCTAGTAATAAAGAATTTCATGGTTATCACATCACATGGGCATAGGCATCAAAATCATAAAACCCCAAGTCCTAAAGAAAAAAACTCACCATACCATCTCTTTAGTAGTTTAAACTATTAACTTAGCTTACATACCAGAAACCTTTTGTTTCTAGAAATGCTAGGTGACTAGATTGCCCCCAACATATGTGCAATACCTCAAAGTCTATTTCTAGTTTCGTTTGTCTCCATCATATCCTGCACCAAAATAGGCCTCAATATGAAGGTGATTAATGATTAAAGAAAAGATTATGAGCCTCTATTTGTAGAAAAGAAAGAGAGAGAAACAAAAGGACATTGAATCAAACATTCAAAATATTGATATTCATAGAACTAATGATCCTATCATCTAGTATAGATTAAAATCCAAACTTATATGGTTCATCGAATAAACTCTTAAAGTTGTTCAAGTGTCCAGTCTTTAGCAATATCCAAAGGATCTCATGATAGTTGGATGTCATCTTCACTAAGAGACAAAGATAATAAAAGAGAGAGTTTTCAAATTTTTTTCTTACGTACCTTGAGTTGCGGTCATTCTTCCTTTATTTATAAATATTGGGTATATGAAATTTTCAAAAAAACCCTCATAATTATGTCTATATCTACTAATATCTATAGACCTTATATGTGAGATGTTATAGTTCCATAAATCTCGATAGTTAATAACTCCATAGAAGTAATACACATTCATTGGCCAACCTTATTAAGTAGCTTGATAAAATACTAATTAGACATGATAATACATAATTATTAATGCATATTAAGGTATAAAAGATTTCATTCCTATACATGTTATCATATTTATGAGTATTTATCTATCATTATATGAAAAAGTCATAATCTCAAAATACTTTAATTTAGGGTTAATTATGATAAATTAAAGATAAATTATTTTATAAATCATCTTTACTTGAGATAATAAGTAGTTTTTAATGTTAAATAATAAGATAAATCATTTTTATAGACATTCATTTAATTTTCTAAAGTTAACATCTTAAAGGAATGAATGTATTTTTGAAATAGAAATTAAATCTCTTGTTATTTATTAAATTTAACCTTTTAAAATGATAGATAATTAAATTTCTGATCAAATGAAAGAAATTTGGATTAATTTGGAGTTATATTTTGAAAGTTATGAATTTTCTAATTTTTAGGGATTTTTTTGGGAATTTTTTTTGAATTTTTAATGAATTTCTAAGGATTTTCTGGAATTAAAAATCAAATTTTCTAATTTAAAATCAAAATTGCAGATTATTTAAAGCTCCCAGGTGACGTGGCACAATCTGGAGCGTCCGATCGATGATCAGGAGCGTGATGCAACATAACGCATCGTGGGATGTTTGATCGCGCGTGAAATCTCAGCCGTTGATCTTCACTTAAGTGAAGAGGGGTACACGACGAGATCAGGTTCACCAGATGCATTTTAATCTGGACTGTCGATCGTAAGGAGTTATAACGGTCGAGATTAAACCGATTCAAAATGCATCAAGATCGTTCGATCGCGACCCAACGACATGCGTTTCCATGCGTTTTAAAACGCATGTGACGTGGCTTCATCTCGAGCGTCTAATCGCGATCCAACGGCCACGACTTAATGGTAATGATTCACAATCATGCGTTTCATCAGAGCCGTTGATGTGTTTCATCGGACGATTACGCCCAAATTGCCTATAAATTGAGATGTTCTTCGTATTCGAGAGCAATTCAATCAAATTGAACTGTTTATACACCAGATCTCTTGAATCTCTTGATCCCAATCACTTCTAGACTCATTTCTGCGTCCACGGAGTGCTTAAGATCAAGATTTCGATGATCGACGAGGAAAATATCGACGCTTGAACTCTACGATCACAATTTTCGGATTGTTGATGAATAACATTGATTCCGGCGATTAATTGGATCAATTCGATCACAATTGTGGGTTAGGGATCGTGTTTTATCCTAATCTATCTTCATTTAGTGTTTAATTTCAATTTAGAATCGTAATTTAGTTGAATTTCATTCTTAATTTCGTTAATTTCGCGATTTACGTTTCAAAAAAATCACCTCTATTCAATCTTCAATTTCTCCCCAAAGTCAAAGCCAAATTCATTGATTTTTGATTCCGTGGATTCGTATTCAAGTCCTCTTTCATAAAATACCATTTTCCCCAATTTCTATCACCAATTCATCATCCGATTTGATCAAATTCGAAGAGATCATCATAAATTTCCCTAATTCCCGATGGATTCGACCCATATTTACCATTATACCCCTCAATTTGTGAATTATTCTTAAAATTGGTAAGTTTGGACTTTATTTTGACACGAGACCGTGTGTTTTCGACGAACTCGCAGTCTCGTTCCGTCATAGCTATATCACCATAAAAATTAATTAGTTAGAGATCAATGTAATCTAATGGACAAAGTTGAGTTGCCAATCTATTGGGTGCCTGATAACATGCATCTCATTATATGCATCTACATGTTTTAAAACACTTTTTATGCATAATTTCAGCGTATATGATGCATGTTATCATATTAACATGGAATTTTCTTCAATTTAAGGCCAAATCATTTAATTCCATATTTTATTATTATCAATTTGAGTATTATTATGTGTTTTAAGTGCGTTTGACCCTTTCGAGGGTCAAACCACTTGTATTTGACCTCAAATTCTTGGTTTTAAATGTTTCAAGATTTAAGTGATTGCATGAAGCTTTAAGAAGAGGAAGAAAAGAAGAACAAAAAGAGGGTTAAGAGTACAAGAGGGAATTAACCGAGTTAACTCTAGAAAGTCAACTAGGAATTCATTCACTCAGAATTTTATTTTCTGTCTAATGTTTTATTTCAGGACATATATTTGAAGAGGATCAAATTCTTGATCCAATGAAGAAAATTTTATGCAAAAAGGAGTTCTAGAAATGAAGTTATGAATTTTTGAAGATTAACTATTTCTATGGATTTTTAATGATTTTTTCTGAATTTTTCAGAAATAAAAAAGAAGAAAAAAAGGAAAAATTTGATGCGGGACTGATAACATGCAATTATAACTTGAATTCTTACCCTAATTAACTCATATTCATGCTTATTTTATGTGAATATGATGCATGTTATCATACTTTTTAGGAATTTTCTCCATTGGCATGTCATTTCACTAAAGTTGATATTTATGCATAAATTAGGGATAATTTCATGCTTAATAGATGATTAATCTTTTGTTTAAATGAATAGAAGTCAATCTCTGTTATGGAATGATTTTTGACTTTAGTAAACATTTGGAAAGATAATTTCAAGATGAATTTATGATTTAAAGTGTTTAATGAAGAATGATTTAGGTAAATTTTAATTCATCTTGATGTCTTCATTCTAAATATATTTTTAATTGACATGATATTAAAAAGAAGAGAATTTGTGATCCAATGGAGAAAATTTGGATTAAAAAGGAGTTGTATTTTGAGAAATATGAATTTCTAAAGTTTTAGCCCTTTTTCTGATTTTTATTTGAATTTTAAAGTGATTTTTAGATGAATTTCTTTGTTAAATCGCGAAAAAAGGGGGGTGATTTTGTCCACAGACCCCGACTGATGACGTGGCAGGCTTACCTGACGTGGCAAGCGGGGCCCAAGCGACCGGCTGACGTGGCAAGGGCGTGACGTGGCGCGCGGGACCACCGCGCTGTCACGATGTGGCACTGAGGCCACGTGGCAGGACGCGTGTGGCCCACGCGAGGCGCGCGTGTGGCGTTGACGTGTGGCCGGGTGCCACGCGGACATGCCACGCAGACACCCGTGAGGGGCGCCACGTGTCGCAGAGCAGAGAGGAGACATGAGGATAGTTAATAGGGGAATCTTCTCCCCTATTTAACCGCGTCGTGCTTCTTTATTTCTTCCGTGTGGGACTATGTTCCCACACGGTCTTACCTTGCAGGTGACGTGGACGCGCGGCGAGCGTCCGATCTCCTCACGGACGGCTACGATCGCGTGGACCCGAGTCCACGCGATCATCAAAATCACCACGTGCGAAAAAAAGAAAGTAAGTGAAGAGGATCGGATGACTTACCTCGCACCACGTGGCAACCCGTGGACCTCCCGATCGGCATCGAATCTAAGGGCTTGAGATGCATCAAACGGCTGCGATTGTTTGCAAAATGGTGATGCACGTGGAGCGATCTGGATCGGGGGATCTTCATCGGACGGCACGGAAGGCCTGTGGAAGAACTCCACGATCGCAGCCCGATCGAACCGCGATCGCGGCGCGATCGAGCCGCGATCGGTCTTCCTTCAGCGTGGAATTCTTTCCACTCGATCGGAGGGCGTGCGAAGAGTGATCAGGACCACGATCATGGTACGATCGTGCCGCGATCGTGGCTTGATCGTGGTGCACTTTGAAGCCAAAATTGAAACAAAGTGGCGTAAAAATCGGGAGCTAAGACGCCGTATCAGAGAACCACTTCCACGACGCCGCAACCGACGCTCACGACTCGCTCCATCACCCACGATCGTCGGCCTAATTTCCTTCTTTAAAAGCATGTATTTCCCTCTCTTGTTCTTCAACTTTTGATCGACTCGTGAAGAAATTAAGCGAGTTTCGAGGAAGGTCTTAAGTTCTCGTGATCCTCTGCTTCCAAGAGTGTAGAGACGCAGCCATTGAAGCATGATAATCACGATTTCATCTCTTGATTTCATCGAATTTTCCCCTTGAATTCCGAACGTCCACGAGGAAGAATCCGAGCAAATTCGCTTCAATCCATGAGAATTGAGGCCCCATTCTTGCGGCAATCGGGTTAGTAGTGAGGTTTGATCGATTATCAAGAGGTAATTTGTATTTTTATTAGGTTTAGATCTTTAATTTTGCAAATTAGTTCATAGTGTTCTTCATTTTCCCTAATTTTAGGTCCGAAAAGTCGCTGATTTTGAAAATAGGATATCTCTTTGAGTATAATTCTAAATCACTTGATTTTGGTTTCATTGGATTCCTCTTTTCATCAGCTTTCCGTGGATAGCAAATTCATCAAATTTCGAGTTCATTTGACCCTTCAATTTAACGTTTGACCACAGACTGTTCATCTTTTATCAGAAGTCAAACGTTGACTTTCGGGGTCAATTACTTTTTATTGACAAGTCAGAATTTGATAATTTTGGTCTTGTTGGATTCCTCTGGTTCTTAGCTTTCCATTGACATAGAAATTGCAAGATTTGGATTTCATTTGGGCATTCAATTTGAAGATTTCCTCTGAGGTGTTAATTTCGGGGATTTTCTGATCATTGATTTTCAATAATTCATAATAAATCCATTTCTTATCCAAAAATTACGAAATATATATCAATAAATTCCATTTTCTCTCTAGTTTCCAAATATCTTCGTAATCTTCTGACTCTGTTTGATTATCTGATTTTGCAGAACACCTACTACTGGTCAAAGTCAACGCTTTGACTTTGACTTTTGACTTTTCTCTGTCAAATCCGAGATTTCAATTCTTAAAACTTCTTATTTACCTTATTTATATCATTTCCATATCTTACATCTTATTTTCTCTTATTTAAAACTCCTTTTAAACCTAAGTTTGACCAAGTCAACTCTGCGATTAAAGTCAACCCTGCTCTCTGTGGATCGACCCGATACTTACCCAATACTTGATTATTATATCTTGTCTTAAGTGAGTTCGGTTTTATAAATTTTGTTTGACCATCGTCTTTGTGTTTTAACGACGCACGAAAACGACACGTCAGGGACCCACACGGAGCTGACATGGTGGCGCTGGCACGTGGCAGCGCGTTAGCGTGCCTACGTGGTGCATGAGTCCATGTGGGTGCTTAAATAAAAATTTATGAGAATTTTATGACATTAATTTATCTAGAAAATAATTTATTGAGAAATAAAATGTATTTTTTATTTTTATTATAGAATTGTCTATACAAAATGTATGAATGCATGATTAATATGGGTGAAAATGATTATATTTTTTATTATAAAATATTCCTAATTTTTATGGATTTTACAGAACTTTTTTAATCAAAATCATTGAGGAATGAATTTAAAATTGATTTAAAAGTAAATAAAGAAATATTTTTAATTTTTCAAAAAATTTCTCTCTCACGATGGAAATTATTTTTGCCATGCATGTAAGTTCTCTGATGTAGGATAATTAAAAAAGATGATGATAGATATGAAGAGGATATGATAAATATGAAGATGCAAATGAGGATGAGTAATGGTGATAGAAGGATGAGTGAAATATAATATGGTTGATAAAATATATTAAAATCTATTTAAATCCTACAATATAAAAGAGGAGCTATGAATGATATCACGAAGGGATAGTTATATATCTTAGTGAAGAAATAATGAATGATAATGTCGAAAGGGAAAGAAAAGTGTAATGAAGAATAGTAAGGATGTGTCGAGTAAGAAAGATGATAGAGAAGATGATATGATTTATTTAATGAAGAGGATTAAATCTAATGTAATTCTTGAACATGGAGAATTTATATAAATGATAATACGAAGGATAGAAGTATAGATCAGTGAAGATATGGAGAAGGATAATTCGGAGAGATGATAGTAAGAATAATTATAATGAGTGTGAACGCGAGGAGAAGGAGAATGGGTGAAATGATACTTTGGTTTATGTGATGAAGGATATGAATAAAGAGGAGGAGAGTTATTATTGATATTATTAGGATTGGGAATTATCTTGATATTAATAGTTTGGATAAAAGTTATATGATTGAGAACAGATAGAATGAGTGAGTCAATGTTGGACTTACGATTTAATAGATGAACTATTATTCATGGTAAAAGAAGAGAGGATGAATACCTTGTTCAAACATGAAGTTGATGCCTTTGAAATCACCACACGATCCAAAATATCATTGGTTTTGCTTCTTAACTTGAGATGGATGAAAGGGGACATCATTGGAGGGAGAAAAGATAGGAATATAGAACTCGGAATGAGGTTTATGGAAAGGAGAAGGGAACACGATAACATGATGAACACAGTAACTTTTCCAACCAAGGAAAACGATTTCATTTATTAAAAATAACATCCGTTCTTCTCTTACATTTGTCCCTTTTAAAGGGTGAAGAAGGTAGAGAAGTTTAGAATGAAGAGATGCCTCGAGGAGGGAGATGGCAGTTATGGCAGTTATAACATCATTTCGGGATTGGTTTGAAGTCTTCTTCGAGTATCTACTCAGCAGTGACGTGGAGATACGTGGAATCTCCTTGATCCTGTGTTGAACTATGGTAGTTGGGTTGGTTATGGAGGCAGCTGCTTGCTCGGCTGACCTTCATCTTATTTAGTTAGGAGACTCGACGCCATGTAGATTCTGATGATATCTTTCGTGAAATGGTTCATGCATTTTAATGCTCCTATGACGGTCCAATGTCATCATCTTCATGGAGGTTTTTATGTGTAGTTAATGCTTCTATGGTGACTGACAGAGGAGATATGGAATTTACACTGATCTCATGTTCTCCATCAACCATGCTATCCTTCATTTCTTCATATTTCAGATTAAGTCTTCATGAACTTTAGAAACCGTGAGCTCTTCTTGATGTTATTGTCCTCATATTCATCTTAAGTAGATCGTGATCTTGAGGTTGTTTATTTATGAGGCATGACCTCAAGTGAAACCCACTGGCATCATCTTCGGGGAAGTCTGTTGTCTCTTCTATGGTCGGTTAGAAATAATCAGACCAAGCTTTCATTATCTTCCTCAGCCATAGAGGTGTTGATCACGTGGGAGGTAGTCCTTATTGCTTGAAGCTTTCTTTATGCTCTTCATAATAGGCTTCACACGTCTTCATTGCTCTCATGATGACCTTCTTCATTAATTGTGAAGGTTTAGCTCCAATGGGAGATAATCCTCTTTGTTGGAAACTTCCTTTATGATGACTATCATTATATATAAGCTGTCCTCATGTTGGATGATCTTCATAAATGCTTGAACAATCTTGATTTTAGGTTCAATCATGCATGAATTTGGTCTTGAAGTAGAATCCGAAGATATTTCTTCCATAAGTAATAATATATAGATCTCTCCTATAATTCTATCTATGGGTGGGTTTCAAAGAGAGAAGGGAATATAACACAAAGATGTTCCTACTGATTTTGAGATCATTTATTCATATAAGATACCTATGATATAGTGATTATAGTTTGGATAATTAGGAACTTATATCAAGGTAAGAGGTGGTTGACTTGGTCCAACTATGGAATTCTAAATCTTCTAAGGATGAAGGTTTAATTGCATATGACCAAGTCAATCTTTAGATCAGTATATAAATGGAGAAGGAGGGAAGATAATTCCCTTTGGATCTACACTCTCTTTTAATGCTTTAGAGAGGTCTTCTTCATTCATTTCATGAATGGTTAGTTTCTCAAACTTGTGAATAAGGAGAAGTAAGTTATTTTGTTGCTGTTGAGAATGAGTTCTCTTCCTTAGTTCATACCTAGGTCCACTTGAAACCCTTGTGTTCTTGTGTTGAGATAATTCTCCATCATTCTCTCTCCTCTCCATGCATCTTCCTTATACCTCGCTCCCTTGCCATTTCTCCCTCTCT
Organism: Lemna minuta; assembly: GCA_024174645.1. Classification (NCBI taxonomy): domain Eukaryota; kingdom Viridiplantae; phylum Streptophyta; class Magnoliopsida; order Alismatales; family Araceae; genus Lemna; species Lemna minuta. The sequence continues at coordinate 18,021,123 of CM044105.1, forward strand.
CCGACTTCTCCCTCGCTCCCTTGCCATCTTTCACTCTCTCCATCTTCTCCCTCACTCCTTTCCCTCTCTATCCCTCGCTCTCTTGCTTGCACACAAGCAAAAAAAATTGTTCCCTACACGTTCTTCTCCACCTCCATCTTTGCCATTGCCACTTTCTTCACCTTTGTCTCTCACCACCCTTTTCTCTTCCCTTTCTTTCACTCTCGCATGTACGCATGCATGCAATGACAAAATTTTTGGTCACGATGACAAAATTTTTCTTTTTCTTTTCTTCTGCCATGGCAGCTACCTTCTTCTCCCTCTCCCTCTATTTGTCCTCTTTTGCTCTTTCTCTTCCCTCTTCTTGTGATGCTACCACAACTACATTAGAGAGAGGGGATTATTTGTCATGTCTTCTTCTATCTCTCCCTCGCTCTCTCGTGCACGCGTGTGATAACATGCAATTTCATGCATGAATATCATGTTGGTCCGCACACAAACCCTATTTTTCATGCCAGTCCTAGGCCGAGTGATGCTAGATTCCTATAAATATAGCTTGATTAAATTGCGCAAGGTAAGATGAATTTGGCTGTTTATTCGAATAGTAGAAGGTGTTGGCTTTGAAAAGCCTCTGATTTCTTCAGACAATACACTTGGGAGATAGAGAGAAAGTAAAATGCTGAGAAGTAGAAAGAGCTTGATTGATCTTATATTTTGGTTCATACATATAGAGTCCTTTATATAGGGCAGCCAATCACACAAGAAGAGAGAGAGAGAGAGTTACAGGTAATGCCTGGCACGAGTAGACCTGGAAGTTCCTTAGCTGATATAACTCTCATGCGTTTTCATCAGAAAGGTAAAGGTCTGCTGGGCAAAATGTGCAAAACTAACGTGTCTTCTCGCGACGAAACATCTAGTGAAGCATGCAGAGCTAAGACAGCTTCAACATTCTCCTCCTTCGCTCATCTCCTCCTTGCAGACCTTGACAACGCCAAGATGTTCACGCATCTCTAGAAATTTTACTCTTCTGAGTGATTTAGTGAGGATGTTAGCTAGTTGATCCTCAGTCCTAACATAGTCCACCTGAATCTTCTTGTCTTCCACATAGTTCCATATGAAGTGATGACGAGTGTCGATGTGCTTCGTATGGCTATATTGTATTGGATTTTTGGTCAGGACAATGGCCGACTTATTGTCCACGATCAGCTTCACCATCCTTTCATCTATCCCAATCATTTCACTGACCAATCAATTTAGCTACATTACTTGACATGCAAAAAAAGTAGCAGCAACATACTCTGCCTCACATGATGATAATGCAACCGTCTTTTGCTTTTGAGATGCCCAACTGATCACCATATCATTGAGAAATAACACATCCTGAGGTGCGTTTCCGGTCTTGCTCGTCACCAGCAAAATCACTGTCACTATAACCTACCAGTCTTGCCTTCGATTGACCCTTCAAGTAGACTAAGTGATAACATGCATTTATAACTTAAATTCTTATCTTATTTAACTCATATTCATGCTTATTTTAGGTGATTATGATGCATGTTATCATAGTTTTATGAATTTCCTCGATTGGTATGCCATTATACTAAAGTCCATATTTATGCATCATTTAGGGTTAATTATGTGCTTTATGAATGTTCAATCTTTTACAAGGTTAAATAAATAGAAATGAATTACTTTATTTTGACTTTTTTAGATGATCAAAAGGATTAATTCCAAGAAAAGAATGATTGGATGATTTAAAGAGAGAATTCTTAATGAATGCCTTAGTATTATTTTTAATCCATCCCATTTTCTTCTTTGAAATTATATTTTTGATGGCATAATATTAAAGATGAAGAAATTTGTGATCCAATGAAGAAAGTTTGAGTTTAAAAGGAGTTATATTTTCAAAGTTATTGATTTTTGAAGTTTTAGACTTTTTTTTCTAATTTTAATTTAATTTTTACTGATTTTATTGATTTTGTTTCTTAATTAAAATCGCAAAAAGGGGGTTTTATTTTCCACAGAACCCGCGGAGCTGACGTGGCACGCGAAGCTAACGTGGCACGCGGGACCCACACTGATACGACGTGGCACGCAAGGCCACGTGGCAGAGCCGCGCGAGCCCACACGGCACCTAGGTGGCGCGTAGGAGGTGCGGATGCGTGGTAGGGGCCATGCGAGTCCACGCGGACGCCCGAGGGGGCGTGATAACATGAATTTATAATTTAAATTCTTATCTTATTCAACTCATATTCATGCTTATTTTATGTAATTATAATGCATGTTATCCTACTTTTTATGAATTTTCTCCATTGGTATGCCATTCTACTAAAGTTCATATTTATGCATAATTTAGGGTTAATTATGTGCTTTCTTGATGATTAATCTTTTGCAGGGTTAAATTAATAGAAATTTATTACTTTCCCTGATTTACTTTGACTTTAGAAGATGATGAAAGAATTAATTCCAAGGAAAGAATGATTGGATGACTAAAAGAAGGAATTCTTAATGAAAGACTTAATATTATTTTCAATCTGTCCCATTTTCTTCTTTTAATTGATATTTTAGATGGCATGCTATTAAAAAGGAAGAAATTTGTGATCCAATGGAGAAAATTTGAGTTTAAAAGGAGTTGTATTTCTTAAGTTATGAATTTTTGAATTTATTAGATTATTCTGGATTTTATAAAGATTTTAATTTGGTTTTATTTCTTATTTTAAATCACAAAAAGGGGGTTAATTTCCGCAAGACCCGCTGAGGACACGTGGCGCCACGGGACCCCACGAATGCGACAAGGCACGCAAGGCCACGTGGCAGAGCCGCGCGAGCCCACGCGGAGCTCAGGTGGCGTGAGATGGCGCGGACGCGTGGCATGGGCCACTCGAGTCCACGCGGACGCCCGGGAGGAACCACGTGGCTAGTGACTGGGCTGGCGTGTGAAGGGCTCACGGGTTAGTGGGCCCTGGTGGGAGTATTGGTGGGGAGGAGGGGGGTAACGCAAATGCATTACACCCTTTTACGTTTTATACTCGCCAATTCCATCGTTTTTCTCCGTGTGGGACTATGTCCCGTTTACTCTTTTAAATGCAGGTGACATGGCGCTGTGTGGCGTGTCGGATACGATTGCGGGGCGCTGATCGCGTGGACCCGGGTCCATGAGATCACCACAGGGCACGTGCACTAAAAGAGTTTTAAGTGACATCTTTGACAACTTACCTGGCGACGCGTGGACGCATCGAGATCGTCCGATCTTCATCGGACAGGCGAAACAAGCGGAAGGCGTGGGTTATGTCTTGTGATCGTGGGCGACAGGTGGACGCATGATGAGCGTTAGATCCTCATCGGACAGCTTTAGTTAAAGGAGAACGTGGACCACGTCATGGGCCACAATTCCACTGGATTCGCGCGATCGGACGGCGCAAATTGCATTGTGAAATGGATGGCTCGTATTCGTCGTGGAAATTCTTCTTTAAAAAACCGATGAACTCTCTCTTCTTCTCTTAACTTTTTATTGATTCGTAAAGCAATTAAGCGGATTTTAAGGAAGATCTTGAGTTCATCATGATTCCCTTGTGTTTAGACTTGATCGTGATCCGATTAAGGCAGGATTCGTCGTGATTAATCTTCGGATTCGATCGAATTTTCCCCTTGAACGCCGAACGTCCGCCGAGGAAGAAATCAAGGTGATACTCTTCAATCCGCATGAATTGAAGCAAACTCTTCACAGAAATCGGGTTATCAGTGAGATTTGATCGATAATCTGACTGTAATTTGAGTTTTGATTAGATTTAGATAGTTAATTTTGAGTTTAAAGTTGATTTGTTCTTCATTTTTGCCCACATTTTGTTCGAATTTTTTGGCTGATTTTGAAAATAGGATATCTCTCTGATCTTAACTCCTAATCACTTGATTCTCATTTCAGTGGATTCCTTGTTTCATCAGCTTTTCGTGGATAACAAATTCGTGAAATTCCATGATCATTTAGCCCCTCAATTTAATGTTTGACCAACTACTGTTCATTTTCAATTCGAATTTGGGCTTTGACTTGCAGGATCAATTACTCTTAAAATATAAATTGGAATATGAAAATTTTGGTCCTTTTGGAATTCTCTGGTTTTTAGATTTCTATTGATATATCAATTGTATGATTTGGATATCATTTCGGGATTTTTTGATCTTTGATTTTCAATAATTCATAGTAAATCCAATTCATATCAAAAAATCATGAATTTCTCTATAGATTCTGAATCTAAAATTTTTGCAATATTTTAAGCTATTTTTAGTCTCTGATTTTTAGAAAGTCAACTATATGTTAAAGTCAACACTTTGACCTTGACTGTTGATATTTCTCTTTGAGAATAGAGGTCTAAAATCTTAAAATATCTCATCTAGTATATTTATATCATTTCTATTCATAAAATATCATTTCCACTTCTTAAAATCTTTAATTAAACCTAAGTTTGACCAAGTCAACTTTGCAATAAGAGTCAACCTTGTTCTCTGTGGATCGACCAGATACTTACACTTTTCTTGTTTTTATATCTTTGTCATTGTGAGTTCGGAATTATAAATTTTTTTGACCGACCGCATAAAACGCTTCGTCACTAAGCCATAACCAATTGTCCCTCTTAAGTACCTTAGTACTCGGTTTAGTGCCGTGAGATGTTCTACAGTTGGGCACTCCATGAATTTGTGTAAGAAGCACACAGATTAAGTCAGGTCAAGAGAAGTATGTGCTAAATACCTTAGACTTTTAAAAAAGGTTTAGTCAACTAATAGGCCTTCTTGTTTACCGAAGTTCATTCGAGTTTCTAGAGGGGTTTGCACTAGATTGCACTCTTCAATTTTTGCAAAGGACAAAATGCTATTGACATAATTTCTATGAGACAGAGTAATCCGGCCTCCTTCTTGGCTCACTGATAACATGCAAAAGCGAGCAAGAAAACATGCTCATCTTTGTTATAATATTGTTAAAAGAGCCAACATCATTTATATTTGTCACGTGTTATCATATGATTATGCTAAAATGAACATCTTTTAGATAAATGAAGAAAAAGAGTTTTAATAGAACATTTACAACAATTAAAGATAGTTTTTATTTTGGTAAATTCTCTGTTTTTCATAAACTATTTAAATGCTAAAATGAACTCTTTATATTGCTGTAATTTCTTTTCTTTAAGGGAAGTTTTTTTAACTAAAGCCCTTAATGGGCTCGTCAGATCTAATGGGCCTTTTAGTGTGTTGGCACGATTTGTATGGAGAAAATAGAAACCAACAGCAAGTGGAAGGATGAAGTTGGGTGTAAAGCAACACATACAAAAATCCCTTGAATTGTATGTCTTTGGTGCTTTTCACGGAAGTGCAACACCACCAATCATTATGAGCCTAATTACCTGCGGTGATGAGATTGAAGCACGACAAGAGTGTAAAGCGAAGAGCATCACGATCCTAACTGACTCGCATAAGCTCAAAGCTGTGGGTCAGTTAGGTTAAAAGGGGGAGCAGAGAATGAAGATGATGTTCTTGATTTCCCGTCCAAAGAGGAGCTTGTCCAGGAGGACACAGCGGGAGAAAGAGCCAAAAATCAGTCAGAGAGGTTTTTGAATTGAAGATCAAACTCAGTTCCTATAGTTCGACATTATTTTGGAACCTCGAAGCACAGTTAAGAGTCATTTTCTGCTTTAGTTCTTTTCAGAATAGTTATTTTAACTCATTTGGTTTAGTTTCGTGATCTACATTTAGTTTTGTACTGTTTTTGGGATTATTGTCTTCTTATTTTAGAAGGATTAACATGATTTACTCATTTCATACCTTTCGTAGTAAATATTACTATTTTCTTTGTCTTTTATTTTCTAAGAATTAGCTCTTAATTAGCATGAAATTAGGATTTATTAGGAGAACTCGTTTGATATTCTTCTCATAATTTGCTCTTCTCATTAATTCTGAATCAGTCGATATTTGAAGGAGAAGTTCCGTCCGTAAGCAGTAGATTTAGTTGTATTTAGATTAGATTTTTTTAGAAAATATTTTAAAACATAAAAACATTAGATGTAAATTTGCCTTAATTTTGTTTCTTTTTGTTTAGATCAAAGAGAGTTTGTAAGAGTGGATACAGTGAATGTAGTTAAGTCATATTGGCATAATCGATTCCTTAAGGACCTATTCTACCTAGGAAGAACCATAAAAAATCTAAAGATACAGGTGATAACATGCATTTATAACTTAAATTCGTCTTATTTAACTCATATTCTTGCTTATTTTATGTGATTATGATGCATGTTATCATAGTTTTTATGAATTTTCTCCATTGGTATGCCATTCTACTAAAGTCCATGTTTATGCAATATTTAGGGTTAATTATGTGCTTTATAAATGTTTAATCTTTTATAAGGTTAAATAAATAGAAATTAATTATCTTATTTTGACTTTTGTAGATGATTAGAAGATTGAAGAAGAGTATGTTAGATGAATTAAAATTATCTATGTTTATTTTAAATTCATATATTATTCTTTTAATTTGTATTTCTAGATGGCATAATATTAAAGATGAAGAAATTTGTGATCCAATGGAGAAAATTTGAATTAAAAAGGAGTTGTATTTCTTAAGTTATGAAAATTTGAATTTATTGGATTTTTTCTGGATTTTTTAGAATTTATTTTTGATTTTTTATAGTTAAAATCACAAAAAAAGGGGTTTATTTCCGCAGGACCACGGGGCTGATGTGGCGCGTGGGACCCGCGTGAATGCGACGCGGCACACAAGGCCACGTGACTGAGCCGCGCGAGGCCACGAGAGGAGCCTAGGTGACCCTAGCTAACGTGGACACATGGCAGGGGCCACGCAGATGCCCGAGGGGGCGCCACGTGGCGAGTGAGGGTTGGCATTTGAAGGGCCCACGGGTTAGTGGGTCATGGTAAGATAGTTGGGGTGGTAAGGTAACAGCGTTAAACCGCCCCAGCTTATATACTTGCGAAAACCCGCGTTTTTCTCCGTGTGGGACTATGTACTGTTTAATGTTTTAAATATAGGTGACGTGGCAGCACGGTGGGCGTCGGATGAGATCGCGATGTATCCATCGCGTGGACGGGGCATTTAAGTGAAGTGATCGACACCGTTTAAAGTGACATATGGCTTCATCAAACTCCAATCATGCGATTCACCTTGATGTGATGATCGAGATTGAATACTCTAGATTGATCATGATTTTGGCGATCGTGGGCTACACGTGGATGCATTAGGATGGCCCGATCTTCATTGGATGGGCGAAAGAAGCGGGAACCATGGGTCGCGTCGTGGGATCGTGGGGCGACATGTGGACACCTCTAGAGTGTTAGATCATCATCGGACGGCTATAATTAAAGGAAAACGTGGGCCCGCGTCATGGGATCATGCCTCATCTTGCGCGCACGATCATGGACGTCCATCTAAACTTCTTAAGATTGAATGGTTCGAGTTATTCGTGCAGAATCTCCTTTATAAACCGATGTTCTTCTCTTGTTTTCTTAACTTTTGATTGATTTGTGAAGCAATTAAGCAAATTTGAAGGAAGATCTTGAGTTCATCATGATTCCCCTGCATTTAGAATCTATCACAATCCAATTAAGGCAGGATTCGTCGTGATTAATCGTCGGAGTTGATCGAATTTTCCCCTTGAACGCCGAACGTCCGCCGAGGAAGAAATCAAGCCAATACTCTTCAATCCGCGTGAATTGAAGCCAAATCTTCGCGGAAATCGGGTTAGGAGTAAGGTTCAATCAATCATCTGACGGTAATTTGTATGTAGATTAGATTTACATAATTAGTTTTGCATTTTAAGTCGTTTTTTTCTTCAATTTCACCCAATTTTGACTCGAATTTTTGCTGATTTTGAAAATAAGATATCTCTCTGATCTTAACTCCTAATCACTTGATTCTAGTATCATTGGATTCTTTATTTCATCAGCTTTCTGTGGATAGAAAATTCGTAAAATTTCAAGATCATTTGACTCCTCAATTTAACGTTTGACCAACCACTATTTATTTTCAATCTGAATTCTAGCATTGACTTGCGGGATCATTTACTCTTAAAATACATGTTGGAATTTGATAATTTTGGTCTCTTTGGAATCCTCTGGTTGTTAAATTTCTATTGATATATCAATTTCAAGAGTTGGATATCATTTGGTTAGTCAATTGGAAGATTTGTCACGAAGTGTTCATTTCAGGATTTTTCTGATCTTTGATTTTCAATAATTCATAATAAATCTAATTCTCATTGAAAAATCATGAATTTTATATCAATAAATTCCATTTTCTCTCTAGTTTCTGAAAAAAGCATAATATTTTAAGCTTTTTTATTCTGTGATTTTCAAAAAGTCAACTGTTGGTCAAAATCAATGCTTTGACCTTGAGTTGATATTTCTTTGTCAAACTTGAAGTCTAAAATCTTAAAATACCTTATATCATATATTCAGATCATCTCTGTTGATTATATATCATTATTACTTCTTTCAAACCTTAATTGAACCTAAGTTTGACCAAGTCATCTCTGTAATAAAAGTCAACCTTGTTCTCTGTGGATCGACGCAATACTTACACTTTACTTGATTTTATATCTTTGTCATTGTGAGTTGGGAATTATAAATTTTGTTTGACCGACGTTTGTGTGTTTTAATGACCGCACAAAACGCTTCGTCGACAGGAAAAGAATAAAGTACAAATTAGAGGACTAAAGATGAAAATTGTAAAGAAAAGATGATACATTAAGGGAATAAAACTGATATGAGTAGTTGTAATTAGATAAAGATTCTTACAAAAAGAGAAGAAAAGAAAAAATAATATTCCATCTTATTTAATTCTTTTAGATATCTGCTTTAAGATCTACTAAAAATTGAAAACTACAATGTAGGATAACAAATTTTAGGTATGCTAAAAGAATAGTAAAAAAAGATGAAAAGAGATATTAATATTGCCTCCCTTGGATACGACACCTTACTGAGCTGTACTTTGGAAAGTTAAGAGATTAAGGGAAGTGATTTTTGATAAATCACATTGAATAAGTTTGATAAAGCCAATTACAATGACATAATATTTACATCGCCAAATGGACTTATCACTTACCTTAATGCCCAAATAGGAACTTAGCTATCCAAGATTACTCATCTCAAAGTAATGCTTCATCTGCTCTTTGAATTCACTGATGTCACTATCTTTCTCACATGTGACAAGAAGATCATCCTCATAAACCCCTATGATTAGGTGAATTTGGTTTGAGAACTTCAAGTAAATTGCTTGCTCATATCTGCTCCTTTTGAAGCCAAGTGAGACTAGGCAGTTGTGTAACTTGAAGTACCAAGCACGAGGGGCTTGCTTGAGCCCATAAAAGGGCCTTCTTCAATTTTTAAACGTGACCTTCTTTTCCTTCCACAATGAATCCATCCGGTTGCTTGTGATAACATGCATTTATAACTTAAATTCTTATCTTATTTAACCCATAATCATGATGCATGTTATTATGCATGTTTAACCCACAATGAATCTTACTTTTTTATGAATTTTCTCCATTGGTATGCCCTTCTACTAAAGTTCATATTTATGCATAATTTAGGGTTAATTATGTGCTTTCTTGATGATTAATCTTTTGCAAGGTTAAATTAATAGGAATTAATTACTTTCCCTGATTTACTTTTACTTTTACTTTAGGAGATGATTAAAAGAATTAATTCCAAGGAAAGAATGATTGGATGATTAAAAAAGAAATTCTTAATGAAAGACTTGATATTATTTTCAATCTATCACATTTTCTTGTTTTAATTATATTTTCTTGATGGCATGATATTAAAAAGGAAGAAATTTGTGATCGAATGGAGAAAATTTGAGATTAAAAGGAGTTGTATTTCTTAAGTTATGAAGTTTTGGATTTTTTTGATTTTTCTCGGATTTTAATTTGATTTTTATTGAATTTTTACTTATTTAAAATCTCAAAAAGGGGGTTATTTTTCGCAGGACCCGTGGAGGACACGTGGCGCGCGGGACCCGCGCGGATGTGATGCGACATGCAAGGCCACGTGACAGAGCAGTGCGAGCCCACACAGCGTGCAGGTTGTGCGCAGGTGCGCACCGGTGGCACGGACGCGTGGCAGGGGCCACACAAGTCCACGCGGACGCCCGAGTGGTGCCACGTTGCAGGGGGGCTGGCATTTGGAGGGCCCACGGGTTAGTGGACCATGGTTATAGGATTGGGGCGGTAACGCAATAGCGTTAAACCGCCCTGCATTATAAGCTCGCCGATTCTTTTTTTTCTTCCGTGTGGGACTATTTTCCTGCGGAATTTCTCCTTTGCAGGTGACGTGGCAGCATGGAGTGCGTCGGATATGATTGCGATGCGTCCATCGCGTCGATGTGGAGTCCACCGGATCGGTGATGAAACACGTGCGCTAAAGGGAATTTAAGTGACGTGATCAACGACGTCTAAAGAGACATGTGGCATGGCGAGGAGCTCCCGATCTTCATCAAGAGCATGTGCACTAAACGGAACCATTGATCGTGTGAATGAAGATTGGACGCATTGTGATTCTACAATCAAGATCGAACGCTGTGGATTGATCGCGGAATTGGCGCGTCGTGGGGCGACGCGTGGAGACATCCCAGCGGTCCAATCTTCATCGGACAAGCGAAATGAAAGAAAGAACGTGGGCCCATGTCGTGGGAGCATGCCTTACCTTGCGCGCGCGATCGTGGTCATCCATCCGATCCTCTTAAGATCGAATGGTCCGCGTTTTTCGGGCAGAATCTCCTTTAAATATCGATGTTCTTCCCTTTGAACGTGAAATTTTGATCGATTCGTGAAGCAATTAAGAAAATTTGAAAGAAGATCTTGAGTTCATCACGATTCCCCTGCGTTTAGACTTGATCGCGACTTGATTAAGGCAGAATTCGTCGTGATTAATCATCGGATTTCATCTAATTTTCCCCTTGAACGCCGAACGTCCGCTGAGGAAGAAACCACGCAACTTCACTTCAATCCGCGTGAATTGATGCCCTATCTTCATGGAAATTGGGTTAGTAGTGAGATTCGATCGATTCTCTGACGGTAATTTGAGTTTTGATTAGTTTTAGATTGTTAATTTTGTGTTTTAAGTCATTGTGTTCTTTAATTTCACCCAATTTCGGTTTGAATTTTTGCTGATTTTGAAAATAGGTTATCTATTTGATCTTAACTCCAAATCACTTGATTCAGGTTTCAATGGATTCCTTGTTTCATCAGCTGACCGTGGATAGTAAATTTGTAAAATTCCATGATCATTTGACCCGTGAATTTAAGGTTTGACCAACCGCTGTTCATTTTAATCCGAATTTCGGTGTTGACTTGCGGGATCAATTACTTTCAAAATATAAATTAGAATTTGATATATTTGGTTTTTTTTGGAATCCTCTGGTTGTTTGTTTCTATTGATATATAAATTTTAAGATTTGGATAATATTTGATAAGTCAATTTGAATATTTTCTCTGAAGTGTTCTTTTTTGGATTTTTATGATCTTTGATTTTAAATAAGTCATAATAAATCTATTTCTTATCAAAAAATCACAAATTTTTGTTCAATAAATTCCATTTTCTCTATAGATTCTGAATATATAATTTTCGTAATCTTCTGACCCCTTTTTATTCTCTGATTTTACAGAAGTCACTTGTTGGTCAAAGTCAACGCTTTGACTTTGACTTTTGACATTTTTCTGTCAAATCAGAGATCTTAATTCTTAGAATATCTTATGTAATATATTTATATCATTTATATTCAAAAAATGTCATTTCCACTTCTTAAAATCTTGAATTAAACCTAAGTTTGACCAAGTCAACTGTGCAATAAAAGGCAACCTTGTTCTGTGTGGATCGACCCGATACTTACACTTTACTTGATTTTATATCTTTTTTATTGTGAGTTGAGAATTAGAAATTTTGTTTGACCGACGTTTGTGTGTTTTAACGACCGCGTAAAACGCTTCGTCAAAATGGCGCCGTTGCCGGGGAGCATGCGTTATTGATTTTATTGTTTGATTTCGTGGTTATATTTAGGTTTTTGTCTTCTGTTGTTTACTGACATGCAGAGAATTAATCAGACCCTCTCAGTGGTGGAAAAGGTATAGTGAGGTAAGATTATTTATTTTTTCCCATTATTGGACATTTTTTGTGCAAATTTGTTAGACTTCTTTGTGTTTTTCACTTATTGGAGATGATGATATCGATATATATTAGATACATTGATGGAGAATTATTTTGAAAACATGAACAAAAGGGTTCTAAGTGAACCTACCCTCCTCCTCCTCCTCCTTTTCCTATTTTATATTGATCTAAAGATTGACTTGGTCAAAGCATTTAATCCTTATCCTTATATACTTAGAATTCCTTGAGTGGACCAAGTCAACCACCTTCTACCTTGATATAGGTTCCTAATCTTCCAAACCACATCCACTATATCATAGGTACCTTTTTATAATTATGAATAATGATCTCACGAAACAATAGTAGGAACATCCTTGATTTCCAATTCCTTTCCTTTGAAACCACCCATAGTTAGAAGTATAGGAGAGATCGACATGACATTACCCTTGAATTCTATCTCAAGACAAAGACTTTATGAATGTGAATAGCAAGAGGAAAGTTACTGTTAAGTTAGAGAGACTATTCTCCTAACTATCACGATCGTCACAAAAGCCAAGAGAAGCCACTCAGATGAAAAGGATGACTCAAACTGAAATATAGAGAGAACATCAATGAGCTTATACATGTTATTCTCTGACTATTATGAAAGCGAGAAGATGTCAAAGCCTATCATGAAGAACTTAGGAATTAATCCACCAAGGAGAATTATCTCTCATCTTCAAAGCTTCCTCAAATGATGAAGAGAAACTGATGGGATTATTCCAACCATGAAGAGAATTATCTCATTATCCTCCCTAAGAAACATTTCCAAAGTGGAAGAAGATACTGAAGCATGACCGTCTTACTATCGTCAGAGCAAAGAAGACAGTGAGGCCCTCCGAAAGAAGCAATGATCACCATAATCTTTAAAGAAAACTAGAAATACCTGAAGCCTGCTACGATAATGAAGAGTACGGACCCACAGAGAAGCAATTTTGGCTTAAAGGGAGCTCCCCGGAAGTCATCGCTCCTACTATTCACCTGGATAATATTTTCTTTTGGCGGATTCGTTCACCAGAAATGACTATCGCTCTGTTGGCGGTAGCTGAAGGATGATTTTGCTTCACCAGAGAGTCGAAATCGGAAGGTCAAACCTACCACCTTGGGACGATCTCGACAAGCACCCTCAGCTTGTTTGCGTGCACCAAAACAAATGATCGTGGCATTTGGCGATCTTGCTCCACGGACGCGTCGACGGAGTTTAGCCGATACCGTATAAACCAGTCTGGTCACTTGCAAGAAGCAGTGTGCATATCTATTTCTTTTCAACTCGTCTCCTATCGTTGACCAGTGTGAGAAAACTATGGCCGCGTTTGTGACTCCAACGAAGGGGCCTCCACCAGTCGGCGATCGGGATCGTGGAAGACGTGAAAGTGGAATTAATTTCCAGCACTCAAGGTTGACGTGGAGCACGACTTCGGCGACCTACGTCGTGAGTGAATCTTCCACGAACGTTGACGATCCTACAGGCTTCACCGGGCCCTTAAACTATTGCCACGACACCTGCAATCGTAAAGAACTAAAGAGAAGCCGGAATAGCCCGTACGTTCCTCACGTGAAGACTGTATACGTGAAGAATCCTCCCCGAGAGAGAGTGATAACCACCGTAACTGCCTCTCTTTCTCGAGGCATCCCTTCACTCCAAAACCCCTATCTCTCCTACTCTATAAAAGGAAAGTGTAAGGAGCAAACGGTGTTAGTTTTTTTTTATGAATGAAATTTGGTTCTTTGGTGAGTTTCACCCTTCGTGTTCGTGTTCTTCCCCCGTATCTCCATCACCTCTTCCGCCACTTCTTCTTCTCCGATTCTACCTCCCTCTCTTTTCTCCCCACTTTTATGTCATTTTTCATCCATTTCATGTCCGAAGCATTTTGAGTCTATCCAATGTCAGCGGGAGTACTTCAACGACATCTCTTCTCGTCTTCTTCAGGTAATTATTCTTCAGGTCTTTTCATAGTGAAATAAGTTCACCCATATACTATCTTAAGTCCAACGTTAGATTATCCTTCCCTCTATTTTTCCTCATTCCCAATCTCTTTCCATCGACCTCAACATCTCTGTCTTCTATTTCCTACATACCCCGCTATCCTTATTCCCCATCCATTCCCTCATAAACTGAACAAACTATCCTCTCACTTCCGACCTTCTCACTATCATCTTTCTTTTACTCTCCTTCTTTAATTCATATCACAGTCATCGTCCGTGCATTCCTCTTTCCTATTTCTTTTACCAATCGTATTCACTGACGTATTTAAACCGTAATCCCATTTCTTATAAATCCTAATATCCTCCTCCTTATCTAATTATCATATAGCCCTCTGTAGTTATTAAACAATACATATTATATATCCTCTATTTCTCTTCTCTTCTCATAATTAAATTTTATCATCATTATCCATCTCTTATTTCCCATTAACCTTCTACAATATCTCATCTAATTTTCTACTTAGTTCCTTCAGTGATATCATTCATAGATCCTCCCCTTATTGTAGGATTTAGATACATCTCCTAAATTATCCTACATCATACATTCTCTGTAGCAGTGATCTATTAATATTATTATCTTTCGTGGTCTAATTTGTGATAGTGTGTTGCTTGATCTATCCTTTTGGTGGAGTAGAGTGGAGCATTTGCATTTGGAACATCACACTTTTCGTCTAACCCTTTTCTGACTTTCTTATATTTTTATACTTGCTGTTCTGTGATCTTTTTGATATAGATATGAATCGGCATCCTAGGAACCGAGGAGGATGACAAGGACATCAGAATCAGCGACCCATGAGGAATACAAGGAACAACGCCTTGTATGAGGACCTCTTTGCCACATCAGCACATTCTAGAGCTCCATGAGAGGCTTCTAGTGATTCTATCCCATCCATCACCACACTTGGGTGGGGAGAGCCGATATACACCCCTCTTCCCGCCAAGGTAGTGAGATGGCATCTTAGCGATTACGCAAGATCAGTCATCCAAAGGCAGACTACGCGGGTCAATGCCCCTCTTCAAAGAGGTGCGAATTTTAAAATTAACTCACATATTCTTGGCCTTTTACCCACTTTTCATGGACTACCATCGGAGAGTCCATATCGACATGTGGACGAGTTCAGCCAGGTGTGCGAATTCAACCAATTCCACAATGTCCCCTCCGAGATGGCCACGATGCACTTCTTCCCCTTCACGCTTAAGGAAAGGGCAAAGGAGTGGTTTTTCACCTTGGGCCGCAAGTTTGATTCATGGAGAGATATGGAAGATGCATTTTTGCATAAGTACTACTCGGTAGGTAAGACTAGCGCCGTGAGACGAGCCATACACGAGTTCTCACAAGGGCCGGGTGAGGTTTTCTACGAGGCATGGGAGAGACTTAGAGATCTCTTGAAACATGAGATTACTCAGTGCCCGCATCATGGTATACCTAAACATGAGATTACTTAGATTTTTTATGATGGTTTAGGTGCACTTGAAAGATATTTGCTCGATGCCGATAATGGAGGCACATTCATGAGAAAATATGAGGATAAAGCCCTCTAGTTGATTGAGTTGGTGGCGGAGAATAGCCATCATCATGCGGCTAAATCCTTCGGAGGACGGAGCGCTTCTGCAAAGGGAGGGATGTTGAATGCGAAGGCGGCAAAGACATGTATGCTTTTAGATAAGATTGAGAAACTGACCGAGGCGCAGAACTTGATCATGGATTTGCTTAAGATCCGACCGGGTTCTGATGGCCTCGCGCCAGTTTCACATGTCGATGTCTCTCCGTGTTCGCGTTGCTCTAGTTTTGAGCACGTTGAGCTAGATTTCCCCTTGATGGCAATCCAAGGTCCATTTCCTATTCGGCCAAACCCTTTTACATATCCAGGTTTGAGCCAAGCGGGTAGGTCAAACTACCCGAATCAGGGTTATTCTAGTTTTCATAACCCTTCTTATGCGCAGCAGCAGAGTGGGCAGCACACTCCATATGATCAGCCCTATGGATCCTCGCCGCAGCATATGGGGAACTCGAGGCCAACATCTTTCGCCCCCGGTCTTCCCCGAGCGGTCACACTGCCACCGGCAGTCCCGCCTCCAGCACCTTCAGGTGACCCCGTCATGAGTGTTTTAGTACAAATGATGAGTAAACTGAATGAGGTTAGCGACCGACTCGACCGAGTTGAAGGGGCTAAAGCCCAATGCTCTGATGCTTCTACCGAGCAAAGGAAGGGTAAGCGAGTTGAATTTATAGATCAATTACCTTCTCAACCTTTAGCAAACCCTAGGAATGTAGGGCAAGCATCGTCGAGCCGTACCCACAATGTGAACGAAGTTCGCATTGATAGTGCATCGGAGGAGGCATATGGCATTTCAGGCCTACGTAGCGGCAAGGTCTTAGTGGATCCTCATATGGACCACATGCGCCGCAAGGACCCGCTTGAGGAGAAGGATGACCATCCTTCTCCCACGATTATTCTTGAGGAGGACTTCGATGATGAGGAGGCACCCGATGAGGAGAGTAGGGCAAAGCCCAATCCCGAGGTTTACATACCTACAGTGCCTTATCCTTAGTTATTGAGCCGGCCCAGAGTCTCTACGAGTGATAGTGATGATACATTGTTAGAGGCTTTTAGACAAGTTACTATCACCATCCCATTAGTAGATGCCATACAACATATTCCATCCTACGCGAAGTTCTTAAAAGGACTTTGCACCCCTATGAGGAAGCCGAAACGTATCCATATGAGTGAGACCATTAGTTCTATCATGCTGAGTACGCTTCCTCGTAAGCGATGTGATCCGGGAGCTCCCATGATTAGTTTTGAGATAGGGGGCATGAATTTCACTCAATCTCTCCTCGACACGGGGGCTAGTCTCAATATCCTCCCGAAGAGAGTGCATGACATTTGTCCACTTGGCGAGCTGCATCCATTATTTATCGAGTTGAGCCTAGCGGATGGATCCGTGAGACGACCTCACAGTGTTGTAGAGGATGTGATAGTTAAGGTAGAAAACTGCTACTTTCTAGTAGACTTTATTATCATGGACCTCACCGACTCTCACATCATACTAGGGAGACCATTTTTAGCTACCGCGAAAGCGATCACGGATTGGGACAAGGGCGAAGTTATATTTCAGGTCGGAGATAGCACTGATAAGTCCAAATCAGGATATAAATCCTATGTCACTGTGATGATTTAATTCGACTTATGCAATTATATTATCTTCTAATATATTTTTCCCCCCTAAATTTCTATCCTCCATGAGGGGTCGAACCCTAGAAAGGTAAATTCTAATCCTTCTTTGATGTATTACTTCTTCTCCTAACACACTTGTCATCCTATATCATTATCCTGTCATTTTCATTTATAACTAAATCCTTTGCTAATGTCTATAGAAGATCTGAACAACTGAAAATTATTTATGTCTCTTTTCCCTCCTTTTCCTATGTATTACTATGAATCTCAATCTGATACCACCACCTAGCTCCACTCTCTTTGTTTTTATATTCCTCTATTACTTTTTGATCGAAATGACTATATTTATGTTTTATTTTTTATTTATTTATCTTAGGTAAACTCTATCCAAAGGAATTAATCATCCTAATATCACTCTACTATATGCGTTTATCTGCTCTTATACACTTTCCTAAAATCTTAAACAGAGGAGGATATTTCTGAGCAAGATTTGTTCCCAATTATTCTGTATCTAGAATAGTGTTCTTAGTAAACCTCTTATAAATCCAACTCTACCTACTACTTACTGTAGGAATTTCTATTACTAACACTTTCTGATCTAAACAGAAAGAACCAATGTGAAGGAAAGCTTATATCCAACTATTTTATGTTTTAATATTTTTTTAACTAATCTCTTCTAAATCTAAATGAATCTAATCTCTACGGATGAAATTTCTTTTACCTATATTAACTGCACTAGAATTAAGAGGAGGAACAGGTTATGCAAAGACCGTCAAACTTCTTAAATCAATTAATGCTAACCTTAAACAAATTCTAATCTCATTTACTGAAAGTGAAAGAAAATGAAAACGATGCGTTAACATAGGAAAGAAGTTTCGCAATCAAACTCGATCAATCTTTCTAAAATAGGTAGACTGGAATCTTGAAAGTAAAAGAAAATTAAATTCTAAAATAACCGAAACAACTAACTGAATCAAAACGAATGTTTCGAGAAAAAAAACTGAGGAGAAAAGTAGATCATAACCAAGTTTTGAAGTGTCGAAGTGAGTTCAATCCTCACTTTGAATGCTTCTCGGACCGATTTTTGGCTCTTCCTCCCGCTGTGTCTTCCTGGCCGATCGTCGTCGGGCGAGAAATCAAGAACGCCCTTTTCCGCTTCTTCCTCCCCTTTTTAACCTAACTGGTATGCGATTTTGAGGTATTGCGGTTCAGTTACGCTCTTAGTGCCGAATGCTATGCATCCAGGAGCGTGCGCTGCGTTAATCTCCTTGAGTAATTAGCTTCAAACGCATGAGATTGGTGGACATTCTGAATCATGCAAATCACCAAACACCAACTATTGGTGACATTTGATATATGCGTGCACTCAAAAGCGGGCACTCTTCTTCTATTGGTCACTGCCTTCTCCATACACAACCTGCCCACAACTTACTAAGGCTTATTAAACCTAACGAGCCCATTAAGGGCTTTAGTTAAACAAAACTTCCCTTAAAGACAAAAGAAATTACAGGAATCTAAAGAATTCATTTTAGCATAATTTTTTTAAAAGAAAAACATAGAATTTACCAAAATGAAGACTATCATTAATTGCTGTAAATCTTATATTAAGACTCTTTTTTTCTTCATTCATCTAAAAGATGTTCACTTTAACATAATCATACGATAACATGTCACAAATATAAATGATATTGGATCTTTTAATGATATTCTAACCAAGATGAGCAAGTATATATGCTCATCTTTTGCATGTTATCATATAGCCCCCCACTTCACATATTGCTAGTCCCTTAGCAATGATTAGGATCTTAGCAAGAAACACATCAATATGCCTCCTATTTGCGTCATAATGGGAAATATTTTAAGTTTCCCCTGACAGTGCCCTATTTTAATTCTTTTTCAAGAAGTAACCATAAAAGTTCAAGATTATTATGCTCTTGTTGACACATCAGTTTCTTCAGCTGTGATTATTAGATCCTTCTACCAAAAATAAAGGAATATAAAAAAAAATGAAAAAGAAAGAAAGAAGGGGAATAATGTCATCCTCCCTATGAGTTACTCTTCCGACATGGTAGATTCCACAAAAGGCTTAAATTAGATTGGCCCATATCCGCTCATGTGCAAATTTTTTTATTTATTAAAAAAAATGATTAAATCAAATGCCTCACTGTTGCTTCCAACTTATTTGCAGTTGACGCTACTTATTGAAGATTTGATGTCGTTGGTAGCTTATTGCACTCTTTTTTTGGTCTTGCACATGAGTGGAAATGGTTTAAATTAGATTTCTGCCATATTGTCACCAGTGGTTAAGAGTAACTCATGGTTTGGAGAAACTATGGATGACTAAGTATAGGAGAAGATGAAAATTTATAGAATGGGTGTAATAGGATCTTTTAATCACAAGTAAATTTCTGCCTACCATCATTAGTGTCCACAGCTCAACCCCACTTCCTTGGTATTATGAGCACCGTAGGTTACCCATTCAGCAAATAGGATGCTAGTGTGTCAAGCTAATTTCCTAATCATTACTGTACTAATACTTAGTAAGAGTTTGGTCTGTATTTTCTAGACTAATTCTTCTGGATTGTATCACAGCAGTATATATTTATCTTTCCTAATTCTAGTTGAATTACTTCAAAAGGGTGTAACCACCTCCTTAGAGGTATTCCCAATCCTTACACATGCATGTAGTCTTTGCTAGATTTCTGTACTTAAGACTCAATTTTGTAATATGTACTTGCAGATTGCTTTGCAAATGCTAGAATTTGTATGTGGAACGAAATAGAATTTTTGAAATCAGAAAATTGCAAACCGTCGGATTGAAGCTTGGCAAGGTCTCTTATTTTCTTTGCTTCTGTTAAAGCTTTCATATGGCTGAATGTGAGCTTTTAGTACCTGCAATAAAAGGAAAAATTTATTCAATTCAAATGTATTCCTTTTTTTATTGTTATATATCAAAACTATATAAAAACTATTCTCTAGTTGGATCTTGCAAAGTAAAAACTTCAGGAGCTATTAACGATGTGGAACCTTGAGATTCTATTTTAAGATAAGGTTTAAGTCTCTGTCCATTGACCTTAAACTGAGTATTGCTTTTTGGATTTTCAATAAGAATTGCTCCATTCTCAAAAATTTCAATTATAATCATTGGTCCATCCCACTTTGATTTCAATTTACCTGGAAAAAGCCTTAAACGTGAATTATAAAGCCATACCTTTTGTCTCACAAAGAACTGCTTACGACTGAGATGTTTATGATGGAATCTTTTCATCTTATCTTTGTAGATGATCAAATTGGTGTAGGCTTCATTTCTCAGTTCTTCTAGTTCATGTAGTTGCAGTAATCTTGTCTTTCGTGCACTATCTAAGGAGAGATTAAGTTTTTTTATCGCCTAATAAGCTCTATGTTCAATTTCCACTGGTAAATGACAAGCTTTTTTGAAAACTACCCTGAATGGGGACATCCCTAAGGGTTTTTTGTACTCTATTCTATACGCCAACAACGCATCATAGAGCTTACTTGACCAATCTTTCCCATCTAATCTCATAATTTTCCTAAGTATTTTATTTACCTCTCTGTTTGTGTTCTCTATTTGTCCATTTGACTGCGGATGGTATGGTGTTGGCACTCGATGTTCAACACCGTATTTCTTTAGCTTTGCTTGCATCTGATGATTTTTAAAATGCTTTCCCCCATCACTTATAATTGCTCTTGGGCAGCCGAACCTAGAAAAAAATATGTTGATGAATAAATTTTACAACCACTTGATGATCGTTAGTTCGGGTTGGAATATCTTCAGCCCACCGTGACATATAATCTACTGCAATTAAAATATATTCGAAACCGTTAGAATTAAGAAATGGCCCCATGAAATCAATTTATGGCAAACCTTGCCACCGAGATGTCTCTTTTTAGGCTCATTTATGGCAAACCTTGCCACCTCCCCGTCGAGTTAGAACATAGAGCATATTGGGCTATTAAAAAGCTCAATCTATCTCTTGATCAAGTTGGAAAAGAAAGACTTCTATAACTTCAAGAACTCCAAAAATAGAGCCTTTCATGACTAACATATTAATAAGAAAACTTTTCATGTTCATGACAAGGTATGGCTTTATAATTCTTGTCTTAAACTCTTTCCAGGGAAGTTGTGCTCTAGGTGGGATGGTCCATATGAGGTCCTTGAAGTGTTTGACAATGGATCGGTCTTGATTTTAGACCCCAAGACCAAAAATTCCTTCAAGGTAAATGGACATAGGTTGAAACCATATATTGGTGAAGAAGGACCCCCACCTCCCCATAGTGAAGAGCTGCAATCTCTTGAGATACCAGCCACTAATTAGTCGCTAGAGTGAGTTTAGTCTAGCTAAAGACGGAAAACTTAGCACTTGTGTGGAGGCAACCCATCCCTATCTTTATTTTCGTATTTACTTTCTACTTTTGTTCTTGCTTTTGCATTTATTTTTACTTTTATATTTTCTGTTTGCTGATGTTTGCTGTTGTTTTTCTATATGTTCAGTAGGTGCTAAGGGGAAGAGAACATCAAAAGAAGGGATTCAGCCTCAAAACAACTCCACAAATGAAGAGAAGAATGCAACCGATGCAAATACTCGCTAAGTTTTTATTTTATCCCCTATGTCTCTTTTCCTTTTTACTAGTGTTGCAGTCCATACATAATGATTGTCATCACTTTTCCATGAGCATGCTGTTTTTTATTGAGGACAATGAAAGGAATGAGTATGGGGGAGAGTTTTCTAGAAAACTTAAAATTTTTAAAAATTTTGCATTCCTTCATTTAGTATTCTATGCATGATCTGATTTTTAAAACATTTGAAAAGAAACATGATTTTTCCAAAACCACATGAAATATTAAAGCATAGAGTACATTAACACCTTCACTTGTTTAGAAAGTCGTGGGAAGAGCAACCTTAAGTGTTATGTTGAGGAGGTGATAACATGCTATTTATGCATATAATTACATAGATATTAATGCAAATTGAGGCATTAATCATCACAAATCTATGCATGTTATCATCTTTTAAGCATATTTCTATCATTTTGTGTAAATTCATGTTATGATCTAAAAATACACTAATTATGGATTATTATGCATAATTAAACATTTTAAATCTTTAATCCTAATTATATTTATGATCATAATCATGTTTTAAAGATGAAAATATAAGAGAAAAGACTTTTATTTACATTTACGTATTTATATGAATTTATTTTATATAATACATAAATGTATAAAATTAATATAAATTAATTCTCTTACTATTTTAATAATTTGACTTTTTATAATGATAGATTATTCAATTCTGAATCCAACAAAACAAATTTGACTTAATTTGGAGTTATATTTTGAAAGTTATGATTTTTACAAATTTATAGAATTTTCTGGAATTTTTCTGAATTTAATTTGATTTATTATCGATTTTAATTGTTTTAAAATAATAAAAATAATAATAAAAAAATAAAAAAATGGTTTGGCGCGCGGCCCACGTGGACGCGACGTGGCTCTGCCACGTGGCCGCACGCGCGCCTGCATGGCATTGATGACGTGTACACGCGTTATCATATATCCTATATATATTATTATTATTATTATTCTTATAAAGTTTAGGGGTCCCCCGTGTATAAGGGGACGAAATTATTAAAGCCCTTAATTCGTTGTATAATATATAGTGTAATATATTTATTATTTATGCCGTGTGGGACTAAACTTTCTCTTTATTTTTTTATTTCAGGGCGACGTGGCGAGCTGTGGAGCGTCGGCTCAGAGTCGGGATCATCGGGCGGCGTTGATGCGATGGACACGCGGTCCATCCGATCAGAATTCAAACACGTGCTTATAAACTCACTTAAGTGAGTTAATCTCCGCCGTCTATCGCGATAGATTAACGGCTGAGATTAATCCGATTGATGAAGACGCGATGAATCACCGATCGATCGTGACCGCTGGATCAAAATCCAACGATCAAATCAAGACGACGATTCATATTAAAAGAACGTACGATCGGAGCCGTCAATCGCGATCATCATCAGATCCAACGGCTGAGATTGATTTCGGTTGTTATATAAACCGTTCTTCGCGCCGAGAGGACGTGTTTGCGATTAATCTTCAATTACTCCTTGTATACAACTCCAAATCGCGTCCTGTTTGTTCGAGAGCACTCTAGACTCATTTCCGCATCGATTGAATGCTTAAGATCAAGATTTGATTGAAAGAGAAGGGAGAATTTACATCTTGAACTCCATCTTCCTTTTCGAAAATTTCGGAATGTATAGCCTTGCATCCGGCGATTAATTGGATCATTTTGAAGGCTACTTTGGGTTAGGTTGCGTAAATTCTTCATAATCTTTCGTCATTTAGTGTTAATTTAGTTTTAGAATCATAGATTTAGTTTAATTTAGATTTAATTTCGGTTTTAAATCGTTTTTCGAAACGAAATTATCTCCTATCTTCAAACTTCGATTTCTCTTCGAATTCTTATCCAAATCACCTGATTTTTGATTCCGTGGATTCGATTTTGAGTTATCTTTCTTAATATACTAAAACGCCCAATTTCTAACCTCAATTCATCGTCCGATTTGACCGAATTTCAAGAGTATCTCTCAAAAATCCCTAATTCTCCGTGGATTCGACCCTTAATTACCATTATACTAATTAATTACTTTGATTAATCATAAATTTGTAAGTTTGGAACTTTATTTTGACACTAAGTCGTGTGCATTCAACGACCATACGATTTAGTCTCGTCAGGAGGTGGTAGAGTCGATGGAAGTATGGATCTAGGTATTCATTTGGGGAACCATAAAGTCCAATCTAAGGATTTACTTAAGCTCATAGTATGATTTTTCAAAACTTTCTATACCTCTCATCCACTCATTCTTCTTTTTAAATCTTGAGTTAATGACTCCTTGCACGCAAATCCTTCCGCTTTCCATAGAAAGTCGTAGCTTGTATCATCCTTTATTGGCACTACTATTATTGACATAGTGAAGCTCCTTGATCCATAGAGATACCAAAAGCTCTTTGGGGGAATAAGCTGCATGTCTACTAAGGACGACTCATGGGTAGGATGAGCACCATGAAATGAGTAATGTTGTTTTCAATAAGTTGTATAAAAAGCCTTATAAATTTTAAATTCTGAATTATCTAATCTCTTTCTTCAAAAAGGCTTGCAGCAAATAGAATTAGGATGAAAAAAAAGTAGAATTAGTAGGAAAGAAAGAAAAAAAAAGAATTAGGAGGAAAGAAAGAAAAAGAAATAAAATAACAAAGTAGAATTAGAATGGTAAGGTACCTCCCATGTGTTTTAGCCGACTCTATTTTATAGCCATTATGTATGAAAAGGATGATGCTTGTTTCTACTTCTTGTGCCCTTATCATTCATGTCCATAGTGCAAGGAGGAATCGACAATTGGTTTGGTATGATGAATTTTTTTAGTTATTTATATTTCTATTAGTATGTAGAGCAAGAGGATTCTTAGTTCATTTGGTGGACTAAAGTGTTCGCCGGAGGAATGCCGTGACCCTAAATTTCTGATACATTACTTTCTTCTTGACATCATTTAAGGTAGAATATTTATTTCAGATTCTATCAATGCTTCATCCATGATTTTCTAAACTTGCTAGTATTATTACACATTCTTTATCTCTCCATTGCTAAGGGACTAGCAATGATTTATGTTGGGGGGTGTGATAACATGCATTCATAACTTAAATTCTTTTATTTAACCCATATTCATGTTTATTTTATGTAATTATGATGCATGTTATCTTACTCTTTTTATGAATTTTCTCCATCGGTATATAATTCTATTAAAGTTCATATTTATGCTTAATTTAGGGTTGATTATGTGCTTTCTTGTTGATTAATCTTTTGCAAGGTTAAATTAATAGGAATTAATTACTTTCCCTCATTTACTTTGACTTTAGAAGATGATTAAAAGAATTAATTCCAAGGAGAGAATGATTGGATGATTAAAAAATGAAATTCTTAATGAAAGACTTGATATTATTTTCAATCCATCACATTTTCTTGTTTTAATTATATTTTTTAAATGACATGATATTAAAAAGGAAGAAATTTGTGATCGAATGGAGAAAATTTGAGATTAAAAGGAGTTGTATTTCTTAAGCTATGAAGTTGTAAGTTTTTTAGATTTTTCTCGGATTTTAAATTGATTTTTAAATTGATTTTTATTGAATTTTACTTATTTAAAATCGCAAAAAAGGGCGTCATTTTCCGTTGGACCTGCGGAGGACACCTGGCGCGTGAGACGCGCGTGGGACACGCGCGGATGCGACGCGACACGCAAGGCCATGTGGCAGAGCCGTGCGAGCCCACGCGGAGTGCAGGTGGCGCGTAGGTGATCACAGGTGGCACGGTGATAACATGCTATTTTTACATTAATTTACATGATTATTTATGCAATTAAAGGCATTAATTATTCCAAATACATGCATGTTATCATATTTTAAGCATATTTCTATCATTTTGTATTATTTCATGTTATGATCTTAAAATATACCAATTTATGGATTATTATACATAATTAAACATTATTGATAATATGCAAAAGTTTTTGTCTCTATCATCAATTTCAATTGCATTGTGGTCATTAAATGTCCCAAATTAGATATTATTTTGCATATTTTCATGTGGATTATGCTTAGAATAAAGATTCCATTCAACTTGAAAATGGAATAGACAATTGCAAATAATCAATGATATCATGTCAAATTAGAAGTAATAATTACTCTCACAACTAATTGTTTTTTTTACATAATATTTTGTTTCACATCAAGAATTAATTTCATTAATCTCTTTAAATTTCTGTCTATTTTAGTAATGCCCTAAATGGGCTGATATGTACTAATAAATGTTCAAGATAATGTGGACAGGAGATGCACGGCGTCAGGAGCTAACCAATCACACAAGGAAGTGATAGGTTGTGTACATTGCGCTATGTACACGGCCAACTGCCAGCTTCCCTGTTGCGTACGAGTATCAAAGTATGCAAGTTGCCCTCCACCAATCAGATGGAGGGAGACCAGGCGCTGACCAACTGCAGCAAAGAGCACTCACGCGCGTGTGGAGCGAACCGCACCGAGGACCTAAGAAACTCGCAGAATAAGGGAAAATCGTGGCGATTTCAAAAGGGGTTTCGGTTTTTCTTTAAGAGGGAGGAGAGGAGATGGAGGAGGGTCGTCTTGATTTTCTTTCGCTCCCAATGTTGATTGGCCTGGAGGACACAAGCGAGGAGATCGGATCAACGACTGCTGAAGAATTCAAGAAGCTCGTCGAGTTGAAGACATCAATTTGAAGCTTCGAGGTTCGTCGGAATCGTTTTAGGTTTAGGAATCGTTTGTCTTCTTTTTCTTTCTACTGGATTTTTTTTTCATAAATTCTTCTTTAGATTTGTCGACAGAGATAGATTTGTGCAGAAACAAATGTATTCGTTCTTGCTTAGCTTCTTTTTGATTTCAATTTAAATCCGAATTTAGGAATTATATGCTCAGCTTGTTGATTTCGTCAGATTTTTCTTTTCTTTTTTTTTACTTTCTTCCGATCTGAAATCTTCATTACAGACATCCTACGTTACATTTTAATTGCTTTGCTTCGGTTAATCTTTCTGTTCTTTTTCTTTTTCTTTTTCTTTTTTATTTTATTTTATTTGTGTGTTCTCATTCTTGTCGAGTCTTCTCCGAATTTATAAAAAACTCAGTGTAGGAACTCGTAATTCACTCTTAAATCAGAATATTCTTGTTGATCATTCTTTTGTCTTCTGAAATGAATAATTTCATTTAATTCCTTTTCTGTGATTTTAATTCCTAGAAATCTGCTGGACATTATTTGTGGAATCGGTGAGTTTAATTTATCTACTCGAAATGTATCTGATCTTTTATTAGTTCAGTCAATAAACATAATTCAAAGTCAATCATGCATTTAATCTCACGTATTCTATGCTCACATGAACATAATTTTTACCAGTGAGATAAAAACAAAGAAATAAAATAATTGTTATCTGTCTTAAATCATTAATCACATAAATAGGAATTATACCATCAAATTCATGCTTTTCTATCCCTAAATCGATTGAGATTGAAATTCACCACCGCCTCCCTTGGATTCGACCCCTTATTACACCACTAAGGGAGATTATAAATTTTATTGTATACGTCCGGAAAAACCCTAAATAACGACATAAATCACTCTAATTTTCGGACTTATCAATTATAATCATGTTTTACGGATTAAAATATAAGAGAAAAGATCTTTATTTACATTTATGTATTTTTATAAAGTTATTTTATAAGATACATAAATGTATTAAATTAATTAAAATTCATTCTCTTATTATTTTAATAATTTGACTTTCTATAATAATAGATTATTTAATTTCTGATCCAACAAAACAAATTTAAACTAATTTGGAGTTGTACTTTGAAAGTTATGATTTTTACAATTTATAGGAATTTTTCTGGAATTTATATGAATTTATTTTGATTTTTAAATGTTTAAAATAATTAAAATAAATGTAAAAAAACGGGGCATTTTTCGCACCAGCCCGTGTGGATGCGACGTGGCGCTCAGGGCCAAGTGGCACCGCCACGTGGACCGGCGCGATGGCCTGCATGGCTCACGGATGAAACGTGTACACGTGTTGTTATTATATTCTGTATTTAATAATGGTTATAGTACTTATAAGCATTCCATAGAGGAATTTAAGCTAACCGTATAATACCCTCTAACTTTTATATGCGTCCACTCCCCTTTTTTTTCTCCTTGTGGGACTAAAGTCCAGTTGACTTCTTTGCTGCAAGACGCGTGGCATATCGTGGAGCGTCGGAAGGAAAGCGCAATGAATCACGCTCGTGGATGCGGTGGACACGAGGTCCACGCGATCAAAGATCAAGCACGTGCGTCAATTGGACTTTGAGTGAAAGCATCCTGGCCGTCAATCGCGATAATTGTAACGGCTGAGATTATCAAAATTGGTGGATTCACCGATCAATCGTGATCGTTGGATTCAAATCCAACGGATGATCACAAAACGACGCATCTCCTCTTCATCAACACGAGATCAAATCCTGACCCTAGAATCGCGATCGGAGGATCATCAAATGAAGATGAGGATTCACCAACAGACGCTTGGTCGCGACTGTTGATCGCGACAGACTCTTCATCGGACGGTTAAAATTCATTTGCGCTCTTTAAAAACAAGTTCTTCGCGACGGAAGAACCTGTTCGCGATCCTTCATCAAATTCTTCGTGTTTACTTCATCAATTTGCGTTCCATTTGCTCGAGAATGTTTGTAAAAAAATTCTGCTTCCATTGAATGTTTAATTTCAAACTTTGATCAAAAGAATTGGAAGAAATCAAGTCTTGAACTCCACTTTCGTCTTCGAAAAATTTGGAATGAAAAGCCTTGCATCCGGCGATTAATTGGATCATTTCGAAGACTAATTTGGGTTAGATTGTTTGTTTTCATCTTAATCTTTCATCATTTAGTGTTAATTTTACTTTTAGCATTGTAGAGTAAGTTGAATTTCATCTTAATTTTGATTTTTAATCGTTTTACGAAACGTCAAACTTCGATTACTCTTCGAATTCTCATCCAAATCATCTGATTTTTGATTCTGTGGATTCAAAATTGAGTTATCTTTCTTAATATCATAAATTCCCCTATTTCAAACCTAATTTCATCGTCCGATTTGACCGAATTTTAAAGATATCTCTCAAATTTCCCTAATTCTCAGTGGATTCGACCCTTAATTACCATTATACTAAATAATTAAATTGATTAATAATGAATTGGTAAGTATAGGACTTTTTTTGACACTAAGTCGTGTGCATTCAACGACCATACAATTTAGTCTCGTCAAATGACGTTTTTGCTGGGGAATTAAGGCGTATTTTTAAGAAAAATCGTCGATTTTGACTCGGTCAACTCTGATTTTTCTATTCTTCTCTGATTTTAATTTAAATTGATCCTACACTGAGCTATTTGCGGCAGAAATACATGATTTAGATTCTCAATTTTGACGAGATTAAGTGATTAGTCCCTCTCTACGGACGACAGACGATCATCGCGTCACACTCGAATTGGGAGAGCGTAACTCTCACGAATAGCGACAATCAGGTATGATTAATTTGTCATTGTTGAATGATTTGTAGTATCTCCTATTATATTATATTTATTAGTGCATATTTATGAGACGAGAGTCTGATTGGAGAACGAGGGATAATCCTTTACACTTAGATCTTTTTGAACGTTCCTCGCAATCACTTTCATCTTCCGCGTCATCATCGACTTTAGATATGGCCTTGAATGATGAGGGAAATGTTAGGAGACGTCTTAGTGATTATGCTAGGCCTGTTTTTCAAAGACCCGTTACTCGTATTCATGCACCTTTAGCTATTAATGCGAATTTTGGGATAGATTCGCATGTGATGAGTATGTTACCTATCTTCCATGGTAAACCTTCCGAGGATCCTTCTAGACATGTCGACGAGTTTAGTCAAGTATGTGTGATCAATCAGATTCATAATGTGTTGGCAGATGTAATGAAGATGAAACTCTTTCCCCCCAACCTTAGAGATAGAGCTAAGGATTGGTTTCTTAAGCTAGGAAAGGAGTTCACTTCTTGGACCGAGATGGAGGAGGAATTTCTTTGGACATACTATTCCATAGGAAAGACCACCTCTGTTAGGAAGGCGATGCATGAGTTTAGCCAAGACCGAGTGAGACATTTCACGAAGCTTGGAGAGACTTAGAGACCTCACTAGAGAGTGCCCTCACAATGGAGTGTCTAACCATGAGCTTACACAGATATTTTATGATGGGTTAGGCTCGCAAGATAGATATCTTTTGGATGCAGCTAGCGGCGGCACCTTCATGAGCAAGTTTGAAGATGAAGCAATGGAGTTGATCAAGACTGTGGCGGAGAATAGCCACCACAACGCGGAGAAACCATTCGGAAGAGGTGCAACGCCGAAGGGAGGATTAATCGACGCAAAGTCGGTAGAGACGGGCATGCTCCTAGAGAAGATCGACAAGATGGCGGAGGTTCAGAATCTTTTATTAGATCGGTTCCACATCCGCAACGGATCTAAAGGACTTGCACCTGTCGCTCTACAAGAAGCGTCGCCATGCGCCCATTGCTCACGCCTCGACCACGTCGAGATGGATTGTCCGATCATGGCAATTCAAGGGCATGACATGTATAGACAAGGCCCACCAGGAGGGCAAAGACAACAGGGACAACCGAGCTATCAAGGTACACATCCAACTTATTTTAATAACCCTGTTTATCATATTCCTATGCAGCAGCAGCAGAAAGGATTTAGGAGGAACACGGATCAGATGTATCCTCCATATAGCACCGATCGGCAAAAAAACTCGCAACAGCAACCCTACACAAATGCAAGACAGCCGACATATATCCTGCCACAGCAATCGTACAATCAAGCTCCACGACCGACCGCACCATCTGTAGATCCGATTCTAGGTGCGATCTCTTAGTTGATGGAGCAAATGAACAGGATGAAATCGTGTGTAGACGAGATACAAGATTTTGTTCAGACAAACATCTCTACCTCGACTGACAATAAGAAGGGTAAGCAAGTTTCATTTTTTGACCAATTACCATCGCAGGCCACTATCAACCCTAGGAATCAAGGGTCCTCATCGAGTCAAACGCACAATTTGAGTCATGTGCATGTTGAAGAGGAGGCATTGGAGGCTGCGTTAGCGATATCGAGCCTTAGGAGCGGCAAAGACTTACCTGATCCTTATAAGGATCATCCTTTACACAAGAGCTTGATAGAGGATGAGACACCGACAGTCGTAGTAGAGCCAGACAGTAGTTCTGATGATGAGGAAGAACGGGTTGGAGCGGAGCTGAATCCCAACACATACAAACCACCCGTGCCCTATCCTCAAGCATTGAGTAAGCCTAAAGCTAAGGTTAGTGAATCTGATGATCATTTATTAGAAGCTTTCCAAAAGGTGACCATTACCATCCCTTTAGTAGATGCAATTAGACATATACCTTCTTATGCTAAATTTCTTAAAGGCATATGCACACCCCATAGAAGCCCCAAGAGGATCCAATTGAGTGAGAATATTAGTTCAATTATGATGAATTCTCTTCCGATTAAAAAGAGAGATCCAAGAGCTCCCATGATTACAAGTGAGATTGGAGGAATGACTTTTGCTAGATCCTTGTTAGATACCGGAGCTAGTATCAATATCCTCCCTAAAGCCGTATATGACAGTCATCATGTAGGGGAGTTGCAGCCTTTCCTTATAGAGTTATGTTTAGTGGATGGATCGGTAAGGAAATCTCATGGCATAGTAGAAGATGTGATTGTTAGAATCAAAGGATGTTATTTTCTGGTAGACTTCCTAGTTCTAGATATGAAGATCACTAAGGAGCTTAGTCAAGCCCCAATTATCCTAGGAAGACCTTTCTTAGCTACAACAAAAGCCGTTACATATTGGGGAAAAGGAGAAGTGATTCTTAAGGTGGGAGAGCACACGGTGAAGGTCAACATCAACAAGTTGATGAAGTATCCTTCACAAGCTTTCGAGGATGTGGGCGTTGTCGACCTATTTGATGACCAAGACATAGAGAAGTGCATCGAAGAAGTCATGACGGTCAACGAGGGAGCTGATTTCAAGGAGCTACCGTTGTACGAGCTGACAGGGGAGCTCAAGCCTCTTCCATCTACACTCAAGTACACTTTTCTTGACTCTTAGCAGGTAAAGCCATAGATCATTTCTTCCTAGCTCAATGAGGAGCAGGAGAAACGATTACTCGACGTATTACGACGGAATGAGCAAGCAATCGGATGGACTCTAGCAGATTTGAGGGGATTAGACCCTTTGTTGTGCACTCATCACATATTTTTGGAGGACGAGTCCAGACCCGTGAGGGAAGCCCAGCGCCGACTTAACCCTAAGGTATGGGAAGCCGTGAAGGAAGAAATTCTAAAGTGGCTTAATACATAGATCATTTATCCCATATCGGATAGCCAGTGGGTTAGTCCCGTGCACGTGGTTCCCAAGAAGGCAGGAGTTACGATGACCGTGAACGACAAAGGAGAGGAGATTCAAACGCGCCTGGTGACGAAGTGGCGAGTTTGTATCGACTACCGGAAGTTGAATGTAGTGACGAAGAAAGATCACTTCCCGTTACTATTCATCGATCAAATCCTTAATCGACTAGCAGGTCAGACTTACTTTTGTTTCTTGGATGGTTATTCAGGGTACAACCAGATTGCGATTAATCCGGATAATCAAGAAAAGACGACGTTCACATGTCCCTTTGGCACGTTCGCATTTAGGCGAATGCCATTCGGATTATGTAACGCCCTGCAACATTCCAGAGATGTATGACGTCGATATTTTCTGATTTCCTTGGCAACAGTCTTGAGGTCTTCATGGACGATTTCTTTGTCTTTGGAGATGATTTCCATAGCTGTCTAGCTCACCTGACAAAGATCCTCGAGGTCTGCGTAAGGAAACGACTGGTATTGAGTTGGGAGAAATCTCATTTTATGGTGCGTGAGGGAGTAGTGCTCGGGCATCTCGTCTCGGGCAAAGGTTTGGAGGTTGATAAGGCCAAGATTGAGGTCATTCAAAACCTTCCTCTCCCCACTACAGTATGAGATTTATGTTGTTTTCTAGGACACGTTGGCTTTTACTGCAGGTTTATACGAGACTTTGCTAAAGTTTCTAAACCGCTAACCACTCTTCTTTGAAAGGATAAATATTTTTTTATAGACAAAGAAGGGGAGCGCGCTTTTGAGATGTTGAAGCTCGCCTTGATTGAAGCACCAATTTTTCAAAGTCCTAATTGGGACTTACCTTTCGAGATCATGTGCGACGCTTCAGACTATGCAGTTGGAGCGGTGTTGGGGCAGCGGATAGATGAGAAGCCAACCGCCATTTGGTATGTGAGTAAGACCCTTGCTGAAGCTCAGATGAACTACACAACAATGGAAAAGGAGCTGTTAGCAGTGGTCTACGCATTAGAGAAGTTCAGGCCTTATATCTTGGGAAGCAAGATCGTAATTTATACTGATCATGCAGCATTAAAGTACTTGTTTTCCAAGAAGGAGGCGAAGCCACGATTGATATGATGGGTGTTGCTTCTTCAAGAGTTTGACTTGGAGATTAGAGATAAGAAGGGCAGCGAAGACTCGGTGGCGGATCACCTATCTCGTCTCCACGTTTCAGGTACGGGAGATATTAGTGATTCTTTTCCTTATGAGCATCTTCTTGCAGTATCTAGTCACGCTCCTTGGTTCGTGCATATCATCAATTTTCTTGTTATTGGATCGATCCCAGAGCATTGGAATCAGCATCGTAAAGATAAGTTCTTCCATGAACTCAAATATTATTATTGGGAAGAACCACTTCTGTTCCATGTAGGATACGATCAAGTTGTACGGCGAAGTGTACTTGAAGAAGAACAAGGAAGCATATTATCGATGTGTCACTCATCAGCGTGTGGAGGACATTTTGCTGCGCGGAAGACAACAGATAATATTTTACAAAGCGGTTTTTATTAGCCCACCATCTTCAAGGATGCCCACCGTTTCGATACGGAGTGCTTAAAATGCCACGCAGCATTAAACATCTCCAAGCGAGATGAAATGCCAATGAGGCCTATCCTTGAAGTTGAGATATTTGATTTATGGGGGATCGACTTCATGGGAACTTTTCCACCTTTTGATGGGAAAGAGTATATTTTGGTAGCGGTTGATTATGTGTCTAAGTGGGTGGAAGCTATTCCCACTAGGACAAACACTCATCGGGAAGTACTCTGGTTTGTAACGAGAAACATCTTCTCCCGATATGGTTTTCCGTGCGCCATAATCAGTGACGGAGGCTCGCACTTCAACAATGCACACTTTCGTGCATTATTGAAGAGATATGGAGTACATCATCGCATCACTACACCGTACCACCCCCAAGCTAATGGGCAAGTTGAAGTGAGCAACCGAGAGGTCAAGAATATTCTAAAGAAGATCATTCGACCAGACGGTAAGGATTGGGCGCACAAGCTTCTTGATGCTTTATGGGCGTATCGAACGGCTTACAAGACACCCATCGGGATGTCTCCGTTTCGACTCATATTTGGGAAGGCGTGCCACTTTTCAGTTGAGCTTGAGCATAAAGCCTATTTGGCAATAAAGAAGCTCAACTTATCTCTAGACGAAGTAGGTAAACATAGACTTCTCCAGCTGCAGGAACTACAGGAGTTAAGGCGTGACGCGTACGAGAATGCAGAGATCTACAAAGAAAAGACCAAGGCCTTTCATGACAGGAACATCAGAAGAAGAAATTTCAATGTCAATGAAAAGTTTTGGTTATATAACTCTTGCCTTTAGCTTTTTCCAGGTAAG
Source organism: Lemna minuta (assembly GCA_024174645.1). Taxonomy (NCBI): domain Eukaryota; kingdom Viridiplantae; phylum Streptophyta; class Magnoliopsida; order Alismatales; family Araceae; genus Lemna; species Lemna minuta. The sequence goes on from CM044105.1 coordinate 18,055,871, forward strand.
CTGCGCTCACGATGGGATGCTCGTTACGTGGTTGTGGAATCGTTTGACAATGGATCAATGCTTATTTCCGATCCTAAATCCGGAAAACAATTCAAGGTAAATGGGCATCGTCTTAAGCCCTACCTTACAGCAGAGCCACCCACACCAGCAGATAAGGTAAATCTGCATCTCCCCGAGGTACATGAGGACATGGTAACCGTAACACCCTCATCTTATCGATCATCGTAGTTCATTGAGTTTCGTCTGGCTGAAGACGTTAAACTTAGCGCTCTTGGGAGGCACCCCAAGATTATCTTACTGTTTATTTTGTTTTTGTTTGTAGTTTATATCAATGTACATATATAGTGTAATGAATTCACCTACAACAAACAAGAAATTTGGACAAATTCCAGAGACAAGCGTCAAAAGACGCACAATGAGTTTTTCTAAACCTTTTTACTTCTCATTTCAATTTATAATCTTTTTCATGTAATGCATGATATTCTTGCCATATTTTATAAACATATTTATTTTATTGAGGGCAATGAAAGATTTAAGTTGGGGGATGAGGACTTAGAAAAACTCAAAATTTTCAAAATTTTTTAAACTTTTTACTATTTTAAAACTCCTATTTTTCAAATTTTTACTACTTTTAACACCTTAGAAGTCTTATCATTTTGAGATCCTATTTCTAGCGATGTAGAAGTGAGGGCCTCATAGCCCATGTGATTACATTTTGAGTAATAAAGCTAAGTGATCTAGAGAAACCATGGATTCTTTTTAGTTGTTGACTTCTTTGGGGTTGGGTATCTAACAGGCACCGAGGAAAATGAGTAATCAGAGGTTGAAGTGCTATTGGATTGAAAAGGAGAGATTTTGAGTGAAGTTCAAGCTAATTCCTATCCCCTACCTTACATCAGCCGAACTTGCTTGGTGTGGGAATTCCTCACTTCTAAAGTTTCTCTTAGAAGAGTGCAATGTGCCATAATTTTTGATGCACCTATTCTATCCTTTAGGCATTTAGTTTCACCTTTTCCATACTAGTCAATTAGACACCCAAAATTCAGCTTCACTGATTATAATTACACTCCCAAGTGATAAACATATCCACCACATTTTCTTTTTCCACCATCTATACAAGCCATCCATCTTCTTCATAATTTCCCTTACAAGCAAATATTCCTTCGTATTACACTTCAAAATTTCGAATACTCGCTTCAAACATCAAGACAGCCTTAATATCCTTGTTTTATGCAAATCTTCAAATGTTATCTTCTTCTTCTCTAAAAGTTACAATATACAAAATGAAGAGAGAAGAGAAGAAGAAAAAGAGAAAAAAAAAATCTGAAATGAAGAAAAGAAGAAGACAAAAAGAAAGAAGGAAAAGAAATGAGGAGAAAAAGAAAGAGAGGAATAAAGAAAGTGAAAAGAAGGAGAACAATATGGGAAAAATATCTTTACCTAAAACTACCTATCTCTACCCATCAATACCATTCCATTCCTATTATGTATATATCCATTTTACCACTCCACACCATCTCTACCATTTTCTATTTATCCTTTTCTACCATCATCATCCACATCATTTGGGAGAATAATTAGACATCAGTGGTACCTTTGTTTGTATATAATATCCAATTTGTTTATATGCTGATTTTTGCTTTTAACCAAGTTATTCCTTTAGAAATAGTGTCTTTTTACTCTTTCAGCTACCTTATAACGATGCATCCCAAAATAGGAAATCCTTTTGCAGTGCACTCTTTAAAGGAGAAAGAAGAGTTGAGGGGAATTCTAATGCACCGAGTAGCCTCCAAATGAGTGAAAGAGTTATGTGAGAATTAGAGAGGTGAGGATTACATCTGCTCATGACAGTGTGAGAATATTTTCATTCCCATAGCATCAAAACTTAGATATGCTCACCTCGATTACACTTGAGTATTGACTCGACTATTAGCCGATGAGCACTACCCTAATATGCTCAAAGGAAGTCAACCTAGTTATGGAATCTAGATCACCATGGTCCACACTATGATGAAAAGTAATCACACATTGATACACTTCACTTCTTTAGTTGCAGGATTAAAGGATGATAAGACTTTCTAAGAGATTACCTCGTGAATTGCTAAGAGACTAGCAATTATTCAAGTTGGGGGGTGTGATAACATGCTATTTTTACATTAATTTACATGATTAGTAATGCAATTAAAGGCATTAATTATTCCAAATACATGCATGTTATCATATTTTAAGCATATTTCTATCATTTTGTATTATTTCATGTTATGATCTTAAAATATACCAATTTATGGATTATTATACATAATTAAACATTATAATCATGTTTTACGGATTAAAATATAAGAGAAAAGATCTTTATTTACATTTATGTATTTTTATAAAGTTATTTTATAAGATACATAAATGTATTAAATTAATTAAAATTCATTCTCTTATTATTTTAATAATTTAACTTTTTATAATAATAGATTATTTAATTTCTGATCCAACAAAACAAATTTAAACTAATTTGGAGTTGTACTTTGAAAGTTATGATTTTTACAATTTATAGGAATTTTTCTGGAATTTATATGAATTTATTTCGATTTTTAAATGTTTAAAAATGGGGTATTTTTCGCACCAGCCCGCGTGGATGCGACGTGGCGCTCAGGGCCAAGTGGCAGCGCCATGTGGACCGGCGCAATGGCCTGCATGGCTCATGGATGACACGTGTACACGTGTTATTATTATATTCAATATTTTATAATGGTTATAGTACTTATAAGAATTTCATAGAGGAATTTAAGCTAACCCTATAATACCCTCTAACTCGTATACTGATAACATGCATTTATAACCTGAATTCTTACCCTAATTAACTCATATTCATGCTTATTTTATGTGAATATGATGCATGTTATCATACTTTTTTAGGAATTTTCTCCATTGGAATGTCATTTCACTAAAGTTGATATTTATGCATAAATTAGAGATAATTCCATGCTTAAGATATGATTAATCTTTTGTTTAGGTTAACAGGAGTTAATCTCTATTATTAAATGAGTTTTGACTTTAGTAAATGTTTGGAAGGATGATTTTAGGATGAATTTATGATTTAGAATGTTTAATTAGAACTTATTTAATGAAATTTTAATTCATCCTTATTTCCTTCTTGAAAACATATTTTAAATGGCATAATATTAAAAAGGAAAGAATTTATGATCCAATGGAGAAAATTTCAATTAAAAAGGAGTTGTATATTTTAAATTATGAATTTCAGAAGTTTTAAGCCTTTTTCCAATTTTTATTTGATTTTTAATTGAATTTTTGAGTATTTTTTCTATTAAAAAAAATCGAAAAAGGGGGTAGGCTTACCGTGGAGCTGACGTGGCGAGCGGGCCCAGGGGGAGCTGACGTGGCGACCGGGCCCAGGCGACGGGCTGACGTGGCGCGCGGGTCCACCGTGCCATTACGACGTGGCGCTGAGGCCACGTGGCAGGGCGCGTGTGGCCTACGCAGGAGGCGCACGGGGCGCGCCAAATGGCAGGGAGGCCACGCGCCACGTGGGCGCCCGTGTGGGGCGCCACGTGTCGCGGAGCAGAGAGGCATATTAGGATAGTTAATAGGGGAATCCTTTCCCCTATTTATGCGCAACCTTTCCCTTCTTTTAATCCATGTGGGACTATGTTCCCACACGACTTTTGTTTTGCAGGAGACGTGGCAACGCGATGAGCGTTGGATGCAGGCGGAACGGCCGAGATCGCGTGGACCCGAGTCCACGCGATCTTCATCAAAACACGTGCGAAAAAAAGAGAGTAAGTGAAGAGGATCGGACGACTTACCTCGCGCCACGTGGCATCCTGAGAAGCTCCCGATCGGCATCAACAGAAGGATTTGAGTTGATCACGATCGGACGGCTGATCTTCGTCGAGAGACGATCGCGATCGGACGGCTGGCGGGAGACTCGCATCAAATCATCGGACGGCTGATTTACATCGCGATCGCGGCGCACGGGATCAGATAATCGCGATCGTCCATCCAGCGAGATCGGAATCGGACGGCAGTTGAACGTCGTGGAAGAACTCCACGATCGAGGAGAAGATGGCGCGGGATCGGAGCGGAATCGTCCTCCATCGATCGGCAAGCGATCGACGAAGCTGAAGCAGCTTGATTGACGCCCGATCGCGGCCTAATCGTGGCGCGATCGTGGCGAAAATCGTGGCGAAAATCGTGGGACAAGTGAAGCGAAATTGGAGCTGAAATCAAGCCGATTCATCGCGGATTTGAAGCCACGACCCATGCCCATAGAATCGCCTCCATGAAGCTTGAAAACCGCTCCCACGACCGCCTCTACAGCCCACGATTTCGGGCCAATTTTCCTCTTTAAAAACTCATGTAGTCCTTCTTTGTTCTTCAACTTTTGATCGACTCGTGAAGAAATTAAGCGAGTTTCGAGGAAGGTCTTAAGTTCTCGTGATCCTCTGCTTCCAAGAGTGTAGAGACGCAGCCATTGAAGCATGATAATCACGATTTCATCTCTTGATTTCATCAAATTTTCCCCTTGAATTCCGAACGTCCACGAGGAAGAATCCGAGCAAATTCGCTTCAATCCACGAGAATTGAGGCCCCATTCTTGCGGCAATCGGGTTAGTAGTGAGGTTCGATCGATTATCAAGAGGTAATTTGTATTTTTATTCGGTTTAGATCTTTAATTTTGCAAATTAGTTCATAGTGTTCTTCATTTTTCCCAATTTTAGGTCCGAAAAGTCGCTGATTTTGAAAATAGGATATCTCTTTGATTATAAATCCAAATCACTTGATTTTGGTTTCATTGGATTCCTCTTTTCATCAGCTTTCCGTGGAGAGCAAATTCATCAAATTCCGAGTTCATTTGACCCTTCAATTTAACGTTTGACCATGGATTATTCATCTTTCATCAGAAGTCAAACGTTGACTTTCGGGGTCAATTACTTTTTATTGACAAATCAGAATTTGATAATTTCGGTCTTGTTGGATTCCTCTGGTTCTTAGCTTTCTATTGACATATAAATTGCAAGATTTGGATTTCATTTGGGCATTCAATTTGAAGATTTCCTCTGAGGTGTTCATGTCGGGGATTTTCTGATCATTGATTTTCAATAATTCATAATAAATCCATTTCTTATCCAAAAATTACAAAACGTATATCAATAAATTCCATTTTCTCTCTAGTTTCCAAATATATAATTTTCGTAATCTTCTGACTCTGTTTGGTTCTCTGATTTTGCAGAACATCTACTGCTGGTCAAAGTCAACGCTTTGACTTTGACTTTTGACTTTTCTCTATCAAATCCGAGACTTCAATTCTTAAAACTTCTTACTTACCTTATTTATATCATTTCCATATCTTAAATCTTATTTTCTCTTATTTAAAACTTGTTTTAAACCTAAGTTTGACCAAGTCAACTCTGCGATTAAAGTCAACCCTGCTCTCTGTGGATCGACCCGATACTTACCCAGTACTTGATTATTCTATCTTGTCTTTGTGAGTTCGGTTTTATAAATTTTTTTTGACGATCGTATTTGTGTTTTAACGACGCACAAAAACGACACGTCATATACGCGTCCACTCCCCTTCCTTTTCTCCGTGTGGGACTAAAGTCCAGTTGACTTCTTTGCTGTTGGACGCGTGGCATATCATGGAGCATCGGATGGAAAGAGCGATGAATCGCGCGCGTGGATGCAGTGGACACGAGGTCCATGCGATCAAAGATCAAGCACGTGCGTCAATTGGACTTTGAGTGAAAGCATCCTGGCCATCAATCGCGATAATTATAACAGCTGAGATTATCAAAATTGGCGGATTCACCGATCAATCGTGATCGTTGGATTCAAATCCAACGGATGATCACAAAACGACGCATCTCCTCTTCATTAACGCGAGATCAAATCCTGACCCTAGAATCGTGATCGGAGGATCATCAAATGAAGACGACGATTCACCAACAGACGCTTGATCATGACCGTTAATCACGACGGACTCTTCATCGGACGGTTAAAATTCATTTTTGCTCTTTAAAAACAAGTTCTTTGTGACGGAAGAACCTGTTCGCGATCCTTCATCAAATTATTCGTGTTTACTTCATCAATTCGCGTGCCGTTTGTTCGAGAATGTTTGTAACTAAATTCCGCTTCCATTGAATGTTTAATTTCAAACTTTGATCAAAAGAATTGGAAGAAATCAAGTCTTGAACTCCACTTTTGTCTTCGAAAAATTAGGAATGAAAAGCCTTGCATCCGGCTATTAATTGGATCATTTCGAAGACTAATTTGGGTTAGATTGTTTGTTTACATCTTAATCCTTCATCATTTAGTGTTAATTTTACTTTTAGCATTGTAGATTAAGTTGAATTTCATCTCAATTTTGATTTTTAATCGTTTTACGAAATGAAAATTTCTACTAACTTCAAACTTCGATTACTCTTCGAATTCTCATCCAAATCATCTGATTTTTGATTCTGTGGATTCAAAATTGAGTTATCTTTCTTAATATCATAAGTTCCCCTATTTCAAACCTAATTTCATTGTCTGATTTGACCAAATTTTAAAGATATCTCTCAAATTTCCCTAATTCTCAGTGGATTCAACCCTTAATTACCATTATACTAATTAATTAAATTGATTAATCATAAATGGGTAAGTTTAGGACTTGTCTTGACTCAAGTCGTGTGCATTCAACGACCATATGATTTAGTCTCATCACACGGATGCGTGGCAGGGGCCACGCGAGTTCACGCTGATGCCCGGATGGCACCACGTGGTAGGGGGGCTGGCATTTGGAGGGCCAACGGGTTTGGGTGCTTTGGTTATAGGATTGGGGCGGTAGCGAAATAGCGTTAAATCGCCCCGCTTTATAAGCTCGTTCGATTCTTTTTTTTTCTTCCGTGGGGGACTATGTTCCCGCGGAAGTTCTCCTTTGTAGGTGACATGGCAGCACGGTGGGCGTTAGATATGAGCGCGATGCATCTAGGCCGCGGATGCGGAGTGCACCAGATCGGTGATGAAACACGTGCGCTGAAGGGCATTAAAGTGAAGTGATCAATGACATCTAAAGCGACACGTGGCATCGCGAGGAGCTCTTGATCTTTATCAAGAGCGCGTGCACTAAACGAAACCGTTGATCGTGTTGATGAAGATTTGATGCATTGCAATTCTACGATCAAGATCAAACGCTCTGGATTGATCGCGGAATCGGCACTTCGTGGGGCGACGCGTGGAGACATCCCAACGGTCTGATCTTCATCGGATGAACGAAATGAAAGAGAGAACGTGGGCCCACATCGTGGGATCATGCCTCACCTTGCGCTCTCGATCGTGGTATTCCATCCGACCCTCTTAAGATTGAACGGTCCGCGTTTTTCGGGCGGAATCTCCTTTAAATATCGATGTTTTCCCCTTTGAACCTTAACTTTTAATCGGTTCGTGAAGCAATTAAGCGAATTTGAAGGAAGATCTTGAGTTCATCATGATTCTCCTGTGTTTAGACTTGACCACAACCCGATTAAGGCAAGATTCGTCGTGATTAATCGTCGGATTTCATCGAACTTTCCCCTTGAACGCCGAACGTCCGCTGAGGAAGAAACATCGCTAATTTACTTTAATCCGCATGAATTGAAGCTCCAGGTTCGGGGAAATTGGGTTAGCAGTGAGATTCAATCGATTATGTGACAGAAATTTGAGTTTTGATTTGTTTTAGATTGGTTATTTTGTGTTTTAAGTCATTGTGTTATTCTATTTCACCCAATTTTGGTTTGAATTTTTGCTGATTTTGAAAATAGGATATCTCTCTGATCTTATCTCTAAATCACTTGATTCTGGTTTCAATGGTTTCCTTGTTTCATCAGCTCTCCGTGGATAACAAATTCATAAAATTTCATGATGCTTTGGCCCATCAATTTAACGTTTTACCAACCAGTATTCATTTTCAATCAGAATTTGGGCGTTGACTTGGGGGTATCAATTACTTGAAAATATAAATTGGAATTTGAAAATTTTGGTGTTTTTGGAATCCTCTGGTTGTTAGATTTATATTGATATATAAATTGCAAGATTTGGATATCATTTGATAAGTCAATTTGAAGATTTTGGCTGAAGTATTCATTTTTGGATTTTTTTGATCTTTGATTTTTAATAATTCATAATAAATTCGCTTCTTATCGAAAAATCATGAATTTTATAATAATAAATTCCATTTTCTCTATAAATTCTGAATATATAATTTTCGTAATCTTTTGACTCCGTTTTATTTTCTGATTTTATAGAAGTCAACTATTGGTCAAAGTCAATGCTTTGACCTTGACTTTGGACATTTTCTGTCAAATCAAACATATTAATTATTAAAATATCCTATATAATATATTTATATCATTTTTTTTCATAAAATCTCATTTCCACTTCTTAGAATCTTGAATTAAACCTAAGTTTGACCAAGTCAACCGTGCAATAAAAGTCAACCTTGTTATGTGTGGATCGACCGGGTACTTACACATTACTTGATTTTATATCTTTGTTATTGTGAGTTTGTAATTATAAATTTGGTTTGACCGACGTTTGTGTGTTTTAACGACCGCATTAAATGCTTTGTCAGCTTGACATACAGTTCCTCTTGTATATCATCATTCAAGAAAGGTGATTTTACATGTAGATGATGTAACAACCAGTTATGTTGAGCGGTAATGGCAATTAAACACAGATTGATTCAATTTGAACCATTAGAGCAAATACCTCATCATAGTCAATACCGTGCTTCTGAGAGTAGCCTTTTACAACTAATCTTGCTTTGTACCCGAGTGCATCTTCATGTGAGTTTCTTTTAAGTTTAAATATCCACTTGAGTCCAATCGGCCTGCATCCGATTGGAGCTGGTACTAGCTCCCACATTCTGGTTTGATCTATGGCTTGCATCTCTTCTACCATGGCTTTCTTCCATGCCTCCTCGTGGGAAGCTTCTGCATAATTCATGGGCTCTTTACTAGACACCATGTAGTCATCTATGGAGGGAGAAATTGGGCTGGTCTCCTCATACAATTGTGCAATTGACTTTAAACTTGCAGGTTCACTTTGCTCAAACTTTGAAGGGGTGACAGAAGTGGGCTCAAGTAGCTGTACTACATTGTCTTCTTCTTCCTCTTCAGAGTAGCTTTCATATCCTTCTTCTTGATTAGAAGAAATCATAGGGAAAAAAGTAAGATTCGGAACATGCTCACCCTTCCTTTCCCAATTCCATTGCCCATCTTCTTAAAAAACAACATCTCGGCTAACATGCACAATCCGTTGATCGGGGTCAAAGAAGCGGTAGGCCTTAGAGCCAACTTCATAACCTATGAAAACCATAGGAGTATTGCGGTCTTCGAGTTTCTTTTGTGAAGTCTTAGTGCATTTCACATGCACAAGGGAGCCAAACACCCTTAAGTGGACAATTGAAGGCTTACGGCCAGTCCAAATCTCCTATGAAGTCAACCCTTGGAGACTATGAGTGGAGGAGAGATAACATGCATTTATAAATTAAATTCTTATCCTAATTAACTCATATTCATGCTTATTTTATGGGAATATGATGCATGTTATCATACTTTTTAGGAATTTTCTCCATTGGTATGTCATTTCACTAAAGTCGATATTTATGCATAAATTAGGGATAATTTCATGCTTAATAGATGATTAATCTTTTGTTAAGTTTAAATTAAGAGAAGTCAATCTCTTTTATTGACTGATTTTGACTGTATTGCATGTTTTGAAGGATAATTTCAAGATGAATTTATGATTTAGAATATTTATTAAGAAATGATTTAAGTAAATTCTAATTCATCTTAATTTCTTCTTTGAAAATTTATTTTAAATGACATGATGTTTAAAAGGAAGAAATTTTTGATCCAATGGAGAAATTTTGGATTAAAAAGGAGTTGTATATTTTAAGTTATGAATTTTTGAAGTTTATGTCCTTTTTCTGATTTTTATTTGATTTTTATTTTATTTTTGTTAAGTATTTTCTTTATTTAAATCGCGAAAAAGGGAATATCTTACCTGCAGGTGCTGACGTGGCAAGCGGGCCCAGGTGGCGAGCTGACATGGCATGTGGGACCACCGCGCGGATGCGATGCGGCACTGAGGCCACGTGGCAGGGCCACGGGTTGCCCACGCGAGGCGCAGGCGGCGCACAGGGCGCACACACGTGGCAGGAGGCCACGCGTGTCCACGCGGACGCCCGTGTGGGGCACCACGTGGCATGTGGGGTTGGCATATGGAGGGCCCATGGGTTAGGGGGCCCTGGTTAGGAGATTGGGGCGGTAACGCAAATGCGTTACCGCGCCGCGCTATTTAACCGTGATACATCTCTTTTCTTCTTCCGTGTGGGACTATGTTCCCACACGATTTACCTTTTGCAGGCGACATGGACGCACATCAGGCATCAGATTCCATCAAGATGACAGAGATTGCGTTGACCCGAGTCCACGCGATCGTCAATCAGGCACGATCGCGAATTTCAATTTAAGTTAATTGGACTTACCTCTCATCGGGTGACACATGGATGGTTCGGAAGTGTTGGATCTCCATCGAACGACGACGGAAGAACGACGCGATCTTCAGTGTCTTCATCAAAGCACGACCGCCATCGGACGGTCATAAATAATCTTGATCTAGAGCTTACTTGGCGACACGTGGAGGGCTCGGAATCATCCGATCGTCATCATGATGTACTGGATTGTGCGGTCGTGATCGTCCACTCACCTGAAGCGATCGGATGGCTGGCGGTTGTCGCAAAAGCTTTCTAGGCGATCGAGCGGTGGATTGCCATTGAGCAGTGGACCCTCCTCACGATCGTGGCGTACTGGATCTGGTGATCACGATCGTCCAGGCACCTGAAGCTCCATCAAACGGCTGTGAAGATTCGTGGAAGAAACCCACAATCATGGTGCGATCAAACCGCGATCGCAGTGTTGTCAAATCGCGATCGCGGTGCGATTGAGCCGCGATTGTGGCTCCTTCATCGTGGAATCAATTCCACGATTCTTCCGACACATGGCGCACGATTCCATTTGAAGAAGGCAGGCTAAAATTCCACGATCGAGGTCCGATCGCCACGCGATCGTGGCCTGATCGTCGCTTGATCGTGGCTCATGATTCAGTGCGATCGTGGCTTCTTTTGAAGCAAAATTAAGGGGGAATTCACCGCCAATTCAGGAGCCACGACGCCACCCAAGGGAATCGCTCCCACGACCCTTGCAGTCCGCTCCCACGACCGCACGAATCGGCCTTGATTTTTGGGACAAAATTCCCTTTAAAAGCATGTATTTCTCTTCTTATTTTCTTAACTTTTGATCGATTCATGAAGTTAATTAAGCGAATTCAGAGAAAGATCTCTAGTTCTTCCTGATCCCCCCGCGTTTAGACTCGATTGCGGAGCAATTGGAGCGGGATTAATTGTGAATTCCTCCTTGATTTCATCGAATTTTCCCCTTGAATTTCGAATGTCCACGAGGAAGAATCCGAGCAAATTCGCTTCAATCCAGGAGAATTGAAGCTTCATTCTTGTGGAAATTGGGTTAGCAGTGAGATTCGATCGATTATCAGGAGGTAATTTGACTTTTTTTTAGAGTTAGAAGTTTAATTTTGCAAATTAGTTCTTAGTGTTCTTCATTTTTCCCAATTTTCAGTCCGAAAAATTGCTGATTTTGAAAATAGTATATCTCTCTGATTATAATTCCAAATCACTTGATTTTGGTTTCATTGGATTCCTCTTAAGAAAATTCATCAAATTCTGAGTTCATTTGGCCCTCCAATTTGACGTTTGATTGAGGAGTGTTCATCTTTCATCAGAAGTCAAATGTTGACTTTTGGGGTCAATCACTTTTAATTTACAAATCAGAATTCTATCATTTTGATCTCATTAGATTCCTCTGGTTCTTAGGTTTCTATTGAAATGTAAATTGAAAGATTTGGATTTCATTTGACTGGTCAATTTGAAGATTTCCTGTGAGGTGTTTATTTCTGGGATTTTCTGATATTTGATTTTCAATAATTCATAGTAAATCCATTTCTTATCCAAAAATCACAAATTTTATATCAATAAATTCCATTTTATCTATAGTTTCTAAATATATAATTTTCGTAATCTTCTGACACTTTTGGATTCTCTGATTTTACAGAACACCTAGTGTTGGTCATAGTCAACGCTTTGACTTTGACTTTTGACTTTTCTCTGTCAAACCCGAGAATGAAATTCTTAAGAATTCTTCTTTAGCTTATTTATATCATTTCCACTCATTAATTCTTATTTTTACTTATTTTAAAACCCTTTTAAACCTAAGTTTGACATAGTCAGCTCTGCAATTAAAGTCAACCCTGCTCTCTGTGGATCGACCCAATACTTACACATTACTTGATTTTATATCTTATCTTTGTGAGTTCGGGTTTATACATTTTGTTTGACCTACGTTGTTGTCTTTTAACGAATCACAAAAACGCTTCGTCAAGGAGCGATTAAGAAGGTAAACAATTGTACTTACTCCTTCTCCCATAGTTCATGGGGTAATTGCTTCTCTTTCAACATGCTTCAGACTAAGGACATAATGGTCTGGTTCTTCCTTTCCACCACACCGTTTTGTTTAGGAGAGTAAGGGGCAGTCAACTATCATTTAATACTGTGTGACACACAAAATGAAGTGAATTCATCAGAGTTAAATTCACCTCCTTTATTAGTCCGAAGACACTGGATCTTTTCCCCTTTCTCTGCTTCAGCAAGTAACTTAAACCTCTTAAAGTGAGATAGTGCCTGAGACTTGAGCTTCATCATAGCCACCCACATTAGCCTTGAGTAGTCGTCCACAGTTAGGAGGAAAATACTAGCTTCCCCTAATGTGGGTAGGCTATTTGGGCCACAAATGTCTGCAAAGACTAAGTCAAGTGGTGCATTAGCTCTAAAAACTATCATTTTTGGAAATGGTACACTAGATTACTTTCTTGCGAGAAAACTGTGGCAGAGTTGGGTAGGGAGAGTAATTAGAGGAAGTCCTTCGACCAACTGTTTTGTAGCCATCTTCTTCAAGAAATGATAGTTCAAGTGGCCATATCTGAGGTGTCATAGCCGACTTGAATTATAATATGACTCCGTGAGGAGACAATTGTCTTTAACTTTGAGCTTAAGCAAATATAATCTTCCTTCTCTGCGATGGACTTCTGCGATGGTCATCTTGCATCCTTCTTCCTCTAGCCTCCCGAGACTGAGTATTTTAGCACACAATTTCTGGACAAAGAGAACGTTACCAAATGTAAGTCTCTGTCCATCTTGATGTAGTACTACCACATTGCCACAACCTTTGATTTTTACACATGAATTATCCCTAAATTTCACAAAGCCAGCCGCTAATTCATCAAGTGTAGTGAAGAAATTTCGTTAACCAGTCATGTGGTTTGTGGTGCCTATGTTGAGGTACCACCGATCAAAAGTGTAATGATCAGTCTCGGATCCTTGAAGCAAGAAATCACTTCGAGCTTCTTCAATGGCCATGAGGAGGGAGGATGATAACATGCTATTTATACATGAATTTACATGATTATTAATGCAAATAAAAGCATTAATTACTCCAAATGTATGCATGTTAGCATATTTTAAGTATATTTGTATCATTTTGTATAATTTCATGTTATCATATAAAAATACATCAATTTATGGATAAGTATGCATAATTGAACATTATGATTTTAATCCTAATTATAATTGAGATCATAACTATATTTTAATTGTGAAAATATAAGAGAAAAGACCGTTATTAACATTCATGTATTTTTATAAAGTTAAATTTAATAAATACATGAATGTATTAATTTAATTAAAATTCATTCTCTAAATATTTTAATAATTTGACTTTTTATAATGATTATTCAATTTGTCATCCAAAAAAACAAATTTGAATTAATTTGGAGTTGTATTTTGAAAGTTATATTTTTTACAATTTTTAGGAATTTTCTCGAATATTTCTGAATTTATTTAAGTTCATTTTTGATTTTAAAAGTATTTAAATTAATTAAAAATAAACAAAAAGGGGGCATTTATTGCGCGGGACCCATGTGGATGCGACGTGGCTTGCAAGGCCACGTGGCAGAGCCACGCGGACCCACGCAAGCGCTTGAGTTGCGCAGAGGTGACATGTGCATATTTATATTGACTTGTAATATAGAGTTATAGTTGATAAGTCCGAATCAGGATGTAAATCCTATGATGGAGAATTATTTTAAAAACATGAACACAAGGGTTCTAAGTGAACCTATCCTTCTCCTCCTCCTCCTCCTCTGTCTCCTCTTTACTCATCAACTTGAAAAATTATCCATTTATTAAATGGATGAAGAAGACCTCTCTAAATAATTAAAGAGAGAGTAGATCTTAAGGGAAGTATCTTCCCTATTTTTTTATTTTATACTGATCTAAAGATTGACTTGGTCAAACATTTAATCCTTATCTTTAGAAATCTAGAATTCCTTGAATGGATCAAGTCAACCACCCTTTTACCTTTGATATAGGTTCCCTTTTTGTCTAAACCACAACCACCATATCATAGGTACCTTGTATAGTTATGAATAATGATCTCAAGAAACATCAATAGGAACACTATTGTGAAATATTCCTTCTTTCATTGAAAACCTACCTATAGATAGAAATTTTAGGAGTGATCTAAAGGAGGAACTCACCTTCTTAGTTTATTTCAAGACAAGCCTTTGCATGAATATCATCATGCATCTATACACATGAAGCAACCTCACTAAGATTTTTGAAGACTACTGGCGCCTTACAAGAGAAAATCATCTCCCATCTACATGAGGCATCCACTGCTACCGAAGAGGGAGGAAGATAAGGAGAATATCCTTACCGTTTATAACACTGGTCAAAGGTCCCCCTTGAAGCCAAGATATCACGGTCAACCATCGGCAGAGCATAGCAGCGAGAAGGCCTGCACAGAGTTTATCAAAGACTCCCTCGAGAAGCCACTGTCATCAGAGGAACCCGACGACCTCACGGGAATTTGAAGACAGCGGAGAGACGACAGGGGAATACGCATGACTGATCTGGTGCAATCCATTTATTACGGCGTCAAAGTCTGAATAATCCTGACGAGGAAAGACTTTAGGTTTCCGACGACGGAGCGGCAAATAGCAACTGTTAAAGACACGTACCTGCTCGGGAGGAGTTCGTGACAGCATTTCGCTGTTTCTTTGTGGTCAACGAGACCTTCCGTGGCCTGCATGTTGGAAGATCTTCAAACCTGACCTTTACCGGGAATCAAAGATCAACCGCTCTGTTGAAGTTAGTACGACGAAGCTGACTCCAAGGAAAATTTTCAACAAGCCAAGATACTTCGCCATCGACTAAAGACCGCCACCTCATCTGTGACTGCATTGACTCCCGATAGGGCGCGCTCCTAATTCTTATCAACTTCCCGTCCTCGTCTACCTGCTCCTACCGCCTGTCTGCTTACCGCCAGTTGAGGACTTCACAAAATACAAAAAGAAACAAGTCAACTCCCTGAAGCACAGGCAATACTGCATATTGACTACAATCGCGGCCCGAACGCACAAAGAGAATATAAAACGGAAAGAATCCGACTCCGTCAAATTCCGCCTGAATTTCCACTCAACTTGCGCAACCGTCCGTACGCGAAAGTGGGATAGAGCGACGCTTCCCGTAACCGCTCCTTCTCATCCTACATAACGAAAGCTGTAATCGGAAAAACGCAGTTTTGAATGAAAATTGTTCTCGGTTACCTTCGGTTACCCGTGTGTTCACGCTCTCCCGCATCTCCATCAATTCCATCCCGCATCATCTCATCGCCGAGTTCTATCTTCCACGCTTTCCTCCCACCCGTTCTTTCGCTTTCAGTCACTGTCGTCCGAGAGTCACTGAGGAAATCCGTACCGTTAGACGAATTCAGGAGCGTCGCTTCCTCGCCAACTCAGGTAATCGTCCTCAGTTTCTAAACAGTGATTTGGTTCATACCCGTAATCCATAAGTCCACATTTGTCACCCCGTTCTCCTCTCCTCTTCACCACAGTTCTCATTTTCTGACGCTCTCTCACCTTCCCCGATTTCCCCTCGTCTATCGCTCCCTCTCTCCACTTACTACATTATAATATACAATATCCTCGTCCGTTATCTCTCCACCTGCTTCACTTCCCTATCACCTATCCCCGCCGCTATTTCTCTATTTTATCTTCTCACTTTTCCCATTATCCGCTATCCTATATTAATTAATATAGTATCTTCCCTCTTCCCTATCCGTGTTCTCTCTCTCAACGTCTCTTCCCCCACCCCTATTCACTGCCACATCATTTTTATAACCACTACGTCGTTACTTATTACATATCTTCTATTTTATATTTATCTATATTATCTTCTCTAGTATCTTATCATCTATCTCCACTCGATAAGCATCCTCTAAAAATATTAAGTCATAAGTAAGCAATTAATCTTACCGATATCAACTCATAGATCCTTCAAATAGTTGTAGGATTATTTCTTGCATTATATCATCATACCCATACATATCCTCATTTGAAATATCCTACATCATCCTATATCATTGTTATGGTTTAATCCGACTTATGCAACTATATTATCTTCTAATATATTTCTTTTTCCCTTAATTCCTATCCTCCAAACGTATAGTTCAAAGAGGGGTCGAACCCTAGAGAGGTCAATTCTTATCTTTCTCTGCTTATACTCAATCTTCTCCTCACACTTTCACCATCACATATCATTCACTGTCATTTTCAGTTATCACTTGATCCCTTAAAACATCTACTGAAGATCTGAACAATTGAAAATTTATTTAAGTTTCTTTCCCTCTTTCTGTCCTATGTACGATTATGAATCTTAATTAGATATCTTCAATTGTCTCAACTCACTTTGTTTTTATATTTCTATCACTTCCTTTCTCACAGAAACGTCAATGTTTATATTTTCTTGATTTATTTATTTATGATAGGTAAACTCCATACAAAAGAGTTATTAGTCCTAATATGAGTATAATATATTGACTTATCAGCCTTTAGACATTTTCTAAAGTCATTGAATCAGATGAGAATGTTTTGTTTCAAGACTTAGCTCCAAATCATTCAATATTGAAAACACTCCTCTGCATAATCCTCTGATAAATCTAATTTTATCAACTACTGACTCTATAGATTTCTATTTCGGTCACTTTCTCATCTAAACAGAAAGATCTAATGTTAAAAAAAAATTCATGTCCAACTAATTTGTGTCAACTGCAACACTAATGAAAATCTTTTACCTATATCCACTGCGACAGAATTAAAGAAAAGAACAGATCATGAAACAAACATCAACCTTCTTTAATCGGTCACCTCTAGTCTAAAATAACTTCCTATCTCACTACTGAAAAGGAAATATGATGAGAGAAATACTTTAACTGGAGACTAAAATTTATCAATCACCTCGGTTCATGTTTCCTAAAATAGGATTACTGGAATCAGATTTGTAAAAGACTTCTAACCTCCGAATCACTAGAACAACTAACTGATTCAACTAAAGAAACTCGTAAGAAGAAAAACAAGAAAAACAATAAACTTCAACTAGGTTTGAAGCATCGAAGTAATGCCTAACCACTTGGAGTGAGTTTGATCCTCACTTTGAAAGCTTCTCGAACCGCTTTTTGGCTCTTCCTCCCGCTGTGTCCCCCTGGCCGATCGTCGTTGGGCGAGAAATCAAGAACGAGTCTTCCTCTTCTGCTTCCCTTCTTTTTAACCTAACTGACCCATGCTTCGAGGTTATGCGGGTTAGTTAGATTCGTGATGCTTGTTGCTCTGTACTCTCACTGTGCTTCGATCGCATCTTGCAGGTAATTGCTGATCACCATTGGTGGTGATACGGTTCCGTGAAAAGCGCCAGGTATATGCGCTTTACCCCTCTGTATGGGTTGCAATATACACAACGCCGTGCTTCCACTCGCCATTGGTTGAAGCTGTCGTCATATAAGTCCATTGGTTGTGTTGTATTTTCATGAAAAGCGCCAGGTACCCCCGCTTTATCCCTCTGTACGTGTTGCATTATATGCAACGCCGTGCTTCCACTCGCCATTGGTTGAAGCCATCTGCATACAAATCCTGCACATATACTAAGAAGCCATCAAATCGGACGAGCCCATTAAGGGCTTTAGTTTAAAAAGCTTCCTTAATGAAAAAATTCCAAAAATTGTAAGGAATTTATTTTAGCATTTATTAAAAAAAGAATTCAGCACATGTACAAAACTTTATTAATGATTGTAAAAAAATCTTTATTTTTTCCATTTATCTCCAGAATATTTAGTTTGGTAAAATCATATGATAACATGCAATAATCATGAATGATATTGATTTTTTAAACTATTTTATCACAATGATGAGCATATTTTCTTGCTCTATTTTGCATGTTATCAATAGTATATATAAGCATTCCGTTTATCGGAATTTGCTAACCACTTAAATCAACATACCTTATATACCCGATGACTTCTTTTAATATTCTCCGTGTGGGACTATCTTCAGTTTTATTTTAAGTTGCAGGACACGTGGCGAAGCATGGAACGTTGGATCGAAAGCGCATGAATTATCGCGCGTAGATCACGTGGACTCGATGTCCACCGGATCACCTATCGCGCACGTGCCTTAATTGGGACTTAAGTGAATCAATCACGACCGTCCATCTCATGAGTTATAACGGTTGAGATTCATCGCAACCGATGGACCCTCGGATTAATCAGGATCATTGGATTTAAATCCAATGGATAAATCAAGCGACACACCTTTTCAAAGCATACGATGTGGATGCATCTCATCCCTCCATTTTTGATTAGATGATCAAAACTTAATTGCGTTGTTTCGATCAAACGACATTTCATCTCGATCGTCGATCGCGGTGCGACCGTTGATCCGATGGTTACGCCTCTTTTCTTCTATTAGTTGAACTATTCTTCGAACGGAAATGTACCCTTGGATTTTCGAGTGAAATCATACTGTTTAGACACCACAATTCAAGCGTCCATCGATTTATTTCTCTTCTTGATGCATTTTCGCATCATAGGAGTGTTTGAAATCGAAAATTGATCGAGAGATCAAGGAGAAATCACATCTTGAATGCCATCTTCGTCTTCGAAAACGCGGATTGAAAAGCCATGCATCCGGCGATTAATTGGATCATTTCAAAGGCTACTTTGGGTTAGATTGCGTGATTTCATCTTAATCTTTCATCATTTAGTGTTAATGTTACATTTTGAATCGTAGATTAAGTTTAGTTTGGTTTTAATTTCAGTTTTTACTCATTTTCGCGTTCGATATTTTCACCCATCTTCAAACTTCGATTACTCCGCGAATTCTCATCCAAATCACTCGATTTTTAATTTTATGGATTTGAAATTGTGTTGTCTTTCTTAATATTATAAAATTCCTAATTTCTAAACTAAATTCATCGTCAGATTTGATCGAATTTCAAAGATATCTCTCAAATTTCCCTAATTCTCCGTGGATTCGACCCTTATTTACCATTATACCCTTTAATTTGTGAAGAAAACTTTTTTAATTGGTAAGTTTGGAATTTGTTTTGACACTACATCGTGTGTTTTCAACCACCATACGCATTTTTTTTGTCAAATGGCGCCGCTGCCGGGGAATTAAGGCGTATTTTTGAGAAAAATCATTGATTTTGACTCGATCAACTCTGATTTTTCTATTTCTTTTCTGGTATTAATCCAAATTGATCCTACACTGAGTTATTCGAAGAAAAAACACATCATTTAGATACTCAATTTCTACGAGATTAAGTGATAAGTCCCTCTCTACGGACGACCGACGATCATCGCGTCATACTCGAATTGGGAGAGCGTAACTCTCACGAATAGAGACAATCAAGTACGATTAATTTGTCATTGTTGAATAATTTTATAGTATCTCGTATTATATTAGTATATTTCTGCATATTTATGAGACAAGAGTTTGATGGGAGAATGAGGAATAATCCTTTACACTTTGATCTTTTTGAACGTTCCTCGCAATCCCTTTCCTCTTCCACGTCATCATCGACCTTAGATATGGCCCAAAAAGATGACGGAAATGTTAGGAGACGCCTTGGTGACTATGACTTACGAATCCTTAGCCACGGGATATCTAAAACGTCATATATTGGATACGACATGAAGTCCGCGAAGATGATTGTGTGATCAAGATGGGATCATCCACCCTCGGTATTTGAGGAGATTGACTCAAAGGAATGAGATGCGATGAAATCCTTGGCCAAGGTAGTAGAAATATCGAAGAAGGAGTTCTCGATGATTTCCACACGCATCAGTACTAACTTGAGTGACCGATTAGGGTTTGATAGTTGACCATACCCTAGGTCATTCATGAGTCTAATGTGGATGAAGGATTATACATATATGGTAATCGATGATGGGAAGGTTCCATACGTGAGTTCTTCCATACTCCATATCTCCTAGAGTATGTGGTGTAGCTTGGCACCAAACAGGCTGGCAACTCAACCTATCGAATGGGCTAAATCGATCCTTGATTAATTAATATATATGTGGATGTGAATGTGGATAATTAATTAATGTTGACTAATTAGGTGTTATTTGGTCTATAGAGTTATTAACTAGTGAGATATATGGACCTAGAAGGTCACACACATAAGGTTTATGGATGTTGGTAGATATAGACATAATTATGAGGGTTTTTATGAAAAAACCTCATTCCAAATGTCTATAAATAGGGGGAGGACAACCACAACTTAAGGTGCCCATGCAAGCCTTGTGAGAATTCTCTCCTTTCTTCTCTTTGTCTCTTGGTGAAGAGCTTTGAAGAGGAGATCCAACCATCCGGAGACCGTATGGATACCGCTAGAGGCTAGACACTTGAATAGCTTCAAGAACTCCTTCAAGGAATCCCTGTAAGTATGTTTTTTCATTCATACTAGATGATAGAATCATCTGTTCTTGGTGGCTTGGTATTTTGAATGTCCAATTCAATATTTTCCACTGCATTTGATGTTATGATCAAAATTTCGAAAAGTTATCGACCTCATAAAACATCATAAACCTTCTCTAATGCGTAGACCACCGCCAACAGCTCCTTTGCTGTAGTTGTACAATTCATTTGAGCTTCAGCGAGGGTCTTACTCGCATACCAAATGGCGGTTGGCTTCTTATCTATCCGCTGCCCCAACACCGCTCCAACTGCATAGTCTGAAGCGTCGCACATGATCTCGAAAGGTAAGTCCCAATTAAAACTTTGAAGAATTGGTGCTTCGATCAAGGCGAGCTTCAACATGTCAAATGCACGCTTCACTTCTTTGTCAATGAAAAAGGTCCTTATCCTTGAAAAGAAGAGTGGTTAGTGGTTTGGAAACTTTAGCAAAGTCTTGTATAAACCTGTGGTAGAAGCCAACATGCCCTAGAAAACTCCATAAATCTTGTAATGTAGTGGGGAGAGGAAGGTTTTGAATGACCTCAATCTTGGCCTTATCAACCTCCAAACCTTCGCCCGAGACGAGATGCCCGAGCACTACTCCCTCTCGCACTATAAAATGGGATTTCTCCCAACTCAATACATGTCGTTTCCTATTGCAAACCTTGAGGATCTTTGTCAAGTGAGCTAGACAGTTGTCAAAATCATCTCCAAAGACAAAGAAATCGTCCATGAAGACTTCGAGACTGTCGCCAAGGAAATAGGAAAATATCGTCGCCATACATCTCTGGAATGTCGCAAGGGCATTACATAATCCGAATGGTATTCACCTAAAAGCGAACGTGCCAAAGGGACATGTAAACGTCGTCTTTTCTTGATCGTCCGGATGAATTGCAATCTGATTATACCCTGAATAACCATCCAAGAAGCAAAAGTAAGTCTGACCAGCTAGTCGATCAAGGATTTGATCGATGAACGACAACGGGAAACGATCCTTCTTTGTCGCGACGTTCAACTTCCGGTAGTCGATACAAACTCGTCACTTCGTCAAAAGGCGAGTTTGAATCTCTTCGCCCTTGTCATTCACGGTCACCGTAAACTCCTGCCTTCTTGGGAACAACATGTACGGGACTAACCCACTAGCTGTCCGATATGGGATAAATGATCTCTACATTAAGCCACTTTAGGATCTCTTCCTTCACAGCTTCCCATACCTTAGGGTTTAGTCGTCGTTGGGCTTCCCTCACTAATCTGGACTCGTCCTCCAAAAATATTCAATGAGTGCATAATGAAGGGTCTAATCCCCTCAAATCTGCTAGATTCCAGCCGATTGCTTGCTCATTCCGTCGTAATACATCGAGTCATCGTTTCTCCTACTCCTCGTTGAGCTGGGAAGAAATGATCACCGGCTTTACCTGCTGAGAGTCAAGAAAAGCATACTTGAGTGTAGATGGAAGAGGCTTGAGCTCCCCTATTGGCTCGTCCAAAGGTAGCTCCTTGAAATCAGCTTCCTCGTTGATCGTCATGACTTCTTCGATGCAAGTCTCTATGTCTTGGTCATCAAAAAGGTCGATGGCGCCCAAATCTTCGAAAGCTTGTGAAGGGTACTTCATTAACTTATTGATGTTGACCTTTACCGCGTGCTCTCCCACCTTAAGAATTACTTCTCCTTTTCCCCAATCTGTTACGGCTTTTGCGGTAGCGAAGAAAGGTCTTCCTAGGATAATTGGGGCTTGACTAAGCTCCTTAGTGATCTTCATATCTACTTCTAGGAAGTCTACAAGAAAATAACATCCTTCGATTCTAACAATCACATCTTCTACTATGCCATGAGGCTTCCTTACCAATCCATCCGCTAAGCATAACTTTATAAGGAAAGGCTGCAACTCCCCTACATGATGACGGTCAAATACTACCTTAGTGAGGATATTGATACTAGCTCCAGTATCTAACAAGGATCTAGTAAAAGTCATTCCTCCAATCTCACTCGTAATTATGGGAGCTCCTAGATCTCTCTTTTTAATCGGAAGAGAATTCATCATAATTGAACTAATATTCTCACTCAATTGGATCCTCTTGGGGCTTCTATGGGGTGTGCATATGCCTTTAAGAAATTTAGCATAAGAAGGTATATGCTTAATTGCACTACTAAAGTGATGGTAATGGTCACCTTTTGGAAGGCTTCTAATAAATGATCATCAGATTCACTAACCTTAGCTTTAGGCTTGCTCAATGCTTGAGGGTAAGGCATGGGTGGCTTGTATGTGTCTGGATTCGGCTAAGCTCACACCTGTTCTTCCTCATCATCAGAACTACTATCTTGCTCTACTATGACTGTCGGTGTCTCATCATCTATCGAGCTCTTGTGTAACGGATGATCTTTAAAAGGATCAAGTAAGTCCTTGCCACTCCTAATGCTCGATATCGCTAATGCAGCTTCCACCGCCTCCTCGTCAACATGGACATGACTCAGATTATGCATTTGACTTCGATGAGGACCCTTGATTCCTCGGGTTGATAGTGGCCTGCAATGGTAATTGGTTAGAAAACGAAACTTGCTTACCCTTCTTATTATCAGTCGAGGTGGGAATGTTTGTCTTGACAAAGTCTTGTATCTCGTCCACACGTGAGTTCATCGTGTTCATTTGCTCCATCAACTAAGAGATCGCACCCATAATCGGATCTGCAGATGCTGCGGTCGGTCGTGGAGCTTGGTTGTACGATTCCTGTGGCGGGATATACGTTGACTGTCTTGCATTTGCATTATAATTCAGACGTTATAACCCTTTAATCAACGGCCGCGATGATTTCACCTATTCCCATTTAACACACGTGTCGTGATTAAAGATCGGGTGGACCTCGTGTCCACCGCATCTACGCCCGCCCTTCATCGCGATGTTGATCCGACGCTCCTCGTCACGCCACGTGGCCTGAAATCAAAATAAAAGAGGGAACATAGTCCCACACGGAGAAAAATAAGAAGAAAAATTGGGTATATAAGGTGAGCCGATTATAGGGGTTAGCTTAAATCCGAAATATCGGATGCTTATATGTACAATAACCATATTAATACGAGTAAATATAAATCTGATGTCACCTCAGTGCCACGCAGGCACTTGCGATCTGCCACGTGGCCTTGCGTGCCACATCGCATCCATGTGGGTCCGTGCGATAAATACACCCTTTTTGCCCATTATTTAATGTTTTAAATCAATTAAAAATCGAAAATAAACTTAATTAAATTCAGAAAAATTCCAAAAAATTCCTTAAAATTGTAAAAATCATAACTTTCAAAATACAACTCCAAATTAATTCAAATTTGTTTTGTTGGATCAGAAATTGAATAATCTATTATTATAAAAATTCAAATTATTCAAATAATAAGAGAATAAATATTAATTAAATTAATACATTCTTGTATCTTATAAAATAAATTTATAAAAATACATAAATATTAATAAAGATCTTTTCTCTTATATTTTCATCATTAAAATATGATTATGATCTTAAATATAATTAGGATTAAACATCATAATGTTAAATTATGCATTCTTATCCATAAATTGATGTATTTTTAGATTATAACATGAAATAATACAAAATGATAGAAACTTACTTAAAATATGATAACATGCATAAATTTGGAATAATGAATGCCTTTATTTGCATTAAAAATCATGTAATTTCATGCATAAATAGCATGTTATCAAAGAGGCGCGTCGATTCAATTTGTCTGTTGGATCTTCATCCAACGATTGCGATTGATCGGAGGTCCATCGGATGCGTCGAATCTCAACCGTTATAACTCCGGAGATGGACGGTCGATCTTGATTCACTTAACTCCCATTAAAGCACGTGCATTGATCGGTGATCGCGTGGACCTAAAGTCCACTGCATCGACGCTTTTCATTCGATTAAATCGCATCCAACGCCCCACGCTTTGCCACACGTCCTGCAATCAAAAGAAAAGAAGGGAACATAGTCCCACACAGAGAGAAAGAAGGAGAGGTGTCGGGTATATAAGGTGAGACGAATATGAGGGTTAGCTTAAATCCGAAGTATCGGATGCTTATATGTACTATAACCCTGTATTACGAGTAAATATAAATATGCACATGTCACATCCGTGCCATGCAGGCGCTTGCATGGGTCCGCGTGGCTCTGCCACGTGGCCTTGCGTGCCACATCGCATCCACGTGAGTCCCGCACGATAAATACCCCCTTTTTTGCTCTTTTTTTAATTAATTTAAATGATTTTAAAATCAAAATAAATTCAGATAAATTCCAGAAAATTCCGATAAATTGTAAAAATCATAACTTTCACAATACAACTCCAAATTAATTCAAATTTATTTCGTTGGATCAGAAATTGAATAATCTATCATTGTAAAAAGTCAAATTATTCAAATAATAAGAGAATGAATTTTAATTAAATAAATACATTCATGTATTTCCTAAATTAATTTTATAAAATACATGAATGTTAATAAAGATTATTTCTCTTATTATTTAATCATGAAAACATTATTATCATCTAAAATATAAATAGGATTATAAATTATAATGTTTAATTACATATAATAATCCATAAATTGATGTATTTTTAGATCATAACATGAAATTATGCAAAATGATAGAAATATACTTAAAATATGATAACATACATACAATTAGAGTAATTAATGCCTTTATTTGCATTAATAATCATGTAAATTCATGTATAAATAGCATGTTATCAATTGATCATATGCTTTGCATAGAATTGATCAAATTCAGAATTCTTAAATTTTGTTCCATGTTTAGTTCATAGAACATTGATCTTCCTCCCCATCTAGTTCTTAACTCTTGCACACCAAATCTTGAAATGAGAAAACACCTCTGACATCTGAAATGAGAAAACACAAACTTTCCTTAGAAGTCATCAACAAAGGTTAGGAAATAGCGAGCTCCACCTCCACCCCCATTTTGCTGGGATCTAAGGCTCAACAAGCTCTCCAAGTTTTAACCAAACAATGATGCAGCGGAAGAAGTTGAATCAAAACATTCAACAGAGTTGAAGCACCAAGAATAGATGATCTCATCATTCATTCTAGGTGTTCCTATCATCTATTATAGAATAAAATTCATACTTACATGGATCATTTGAAAGAGTTCTTCGACCGTTCAAGAGTCCAGCCTCTAGCGAGTATCCACACAGTCTCCAGATGATCAGATCTCCTCTTGAATACTCATCACTACGAGAGGAAGAGAAGAGAGATGAGAAGTTCCACTAGGCTTGTATGGGCACCACTATTATGGTCGTTATCCCCCTATTTATAGACTTTGGGAATTTTTTACAAAAACCCTTATTATTATGTCTATATCCACCGACGTCCATTGACCTTATGTGTGTGACCCTCTAGGTCCATATATCTCACTAGTTAATGACTCTATCAACCTAATAACACTTATTGGTCTTCCTTATCAATTAAATATATCAACATATAGATTAATTGACTAAGGATCGATTTAACCCAATCGACAGGTTGAGTTGCCAAGCTAGTGGGTGCCAAGCTACACCACGTGCTCTAGGAGATATTGAGTATATTAGAACTCT
This sequence comes from Lemna minuta, assembly GCA_024174645.1. Taxonomy (NCBI): domain Eukaryota; kingdom Viridiplantae; phylum Streptophyta; class Magnoliopsida; order Alismatales; family Araceae; genus Lemna; species Lemna minuta. The sequence continues at coordinate 18,082,425 of CM044105.1, forward strand.
TTCATGGAACCGTATCATCATTGGTTACCGTGTACGTATAATCCTTCATCCACTCGAGACTCATGAATGACTTAGGGTATGGTTAATAGTCAAACCCTAATTGGTTGCTCAATTTAGTACTGATGTGAGTAGGAAATCATTGAGAACAACTTCTCTAATAGTTCTACTACCTTGGCCAAGGATTTAACCGCATCTCATTCCTTGAGTCGATCTCCTCATATACCAAGGGCGGATGATCCCACCTTAACCACTCAATCACCTCCGAGGACTTCATGTCGTATCCAATCTATGATATTTTGGAGATCCCATGGCTAGGGATTTGTAAGTCATAGTCAAAACACGATCATCCATCCACAAGATGTCTTTGGTGTCTCAGGTCAAAGGACCACATAAACAACCGTGACATGAATCAACCTTATTGACAATTTGGCATAGTACCATTCAGGGATTCATACGGATCAATTTAGTGAACTCTTTTGCCAAAGAGCACCCGCTTTTTATCCTTGGTGTCTCAACACCGATGGTCACAGGATCAGCCATACTCATCAAATGAGTCAAATCAGATAGGGCTATTCTTTCAAGATAATTTCGATGTCCTTCTCGAATATCCCACGAATAGGAATATTTAGAACATATGTTTAAAGACCAGCGATCACTATATTATGATCTCATCATAATTCACTTGATCATTGCATCTGTTCATGGACTTCATTGCCAACATCACACACGAATGACAATAAATAAAAGTTCATTTCGATGAATATAAACAAAAGATGGAAGTGTGATTGGCTTGGAGGCCACATAATATCCATCACATACTTCAACATGAATATAATCCCTAACACCTTCAGTGTCATGTTTTTCCACCTTGAACATCACCCTACAGTGTTTTCTCATGACACAATACTTGCAAAAAAATTCAATTTTCAAGATCTTAGTCGGGGTAGCAATCCACTTGCATGAAGCTTCAGCATATCCGTCTCAATGATATTGCCCAAGTGCAAGTGCCATAAGACTATGTTGTCCATCATAGGCTCATGTGGTGTAGCAGCTACAGATCCACCTCTCACAATGCTCCCTTCAAGCTTCTAACTATTGGCTTGTAGACATGTCCCCTACATTGCAATGAACACTCCTTTACAAAATTTTAAAACTCCATTCATGGCCTTGAACATGCAGCCATTTGCCTCAAGATAGCGGATGGAAATCAAGTCTTGTCGTAACTCTGGCACATGTTGCACATTATCCAAGACTATAATTGCTCCATTGAAAATCAAGATCTTCACCATACTAGCACCAGAAACCTTGCAAGGAGCACTATTCACCATAGAAATAGCTCCTATAGAACTCAAAAAAGAATGAAAGGGATCATCATGGGGACACAAATAATAAGTGCAACCAGAATCCAAAATCCAAGATTCTACAAATTCATTAGCCGTAACTAAGGTAGAGTAGATATCCTC
>CM044105.1:18084387-18114387 GCA_024174645.1 Lemna minuta
GCTACAGAAACTTATCAGTGGGTAAAATAAAAAAAGAGTTAAATTTCATATGCGAGGGAAGTAGATGAAGTTCACTAACTTCAAAATCATGAAATAAAAAGTCTTATCTAGATGCTGCATATCATTAACCCCGCTTCATACAGAAATTGTTTTATTCTGAATTGCGAAAATTAATCGGGGCAGCTATTCTGAGCCACCAGGTTGGTCGCACTTTGCTAATATGCTCACGAACCAAAAAGAGGATAAACGAAGTCTAGACCACTGACCATAGAAACTATCAATATTCTAGTATAAAAGAAGACATAATTCTTCCCTGTTGTCCCGGCAGAGCTTAAACGGTACCAATACGAGATAACAAATAGACGATGATCGCAAGGATTAGAAAAATGTTAAATCAATAAAGGATGTTCAGAGCTTCAAATCCCCTCACTGGGCATTCCCTCTGTAACCACATTCGAGCTCTAAATAAGCATGGTAGACGATGCATGATTGACTCACATGTTCCAGGAGGATTGGCTCGCTGAGGAACCACAGGGGGCGCTATGTCCACACTGATGTCTCGATTTAGGGCCGCAGTGAAAGCCTCGACATCCTCTCCAGAATGGATATTATCTACCTGCAGAGATAATAACCGTTTACCGTTTAAGTTAGAACGTATCTGTAAACCCAGAAGAAAATAAGAGCAATGTCACGGGTATGATAGCATGGACGTAAAAAAAATAACCTCATCCTCGTCAAGAAGTTTGCTCACGAATGCAGGGTCCATGGGGCAATTGACAGATAAGATTGAGAATATCACTTCATCGCCGATTTACAGTCCCTGCAAAAAATGAAGTGATTAGGATCATCGCCTCGACCCTCAAAACACAGAAAAATGAATGTAATACAGAAAATTTTACTCAAAGATATATCAACGTTGTCCTCCAGCGTCTAAAAAACGAATGAGCTGAACCAGAAAACACATAAACAAGAAGAAAACCCTAAAGCGGCGAAGGTATCAAGAAATATATGGAGCAATTGAAGAAAAAACAAGGGGACACGCTCACTGATAGAAAAACAAGGGTTTAGCCGAGGAAGATGCGTATCACCTCGAGATTATCATTGAAAACGTGTGGACGGACACAATTCCAGTCAGATGAACTAGAGGCAACGAATTCCAGTCAATTTACAGCTGATACTCCTCCTGCTTCCGTCGTCGGTCCAAACAAAACGAGCAATCCTCAATCAGAGCCGTTTTTGATTTATACCCGCCGCAACGAAATGAAAATAATCGATCTACTCTAATGGGCCTTATTTTAGCCCAATACAGAGCAGGCCCAGTAAAGATCCGGCTTCTGATTTCCTGATCTGTTGGGTCCCACGCGTCTTGAAATTCCAAGACCACTGATCGAACGATTATCGACCGTCCGATCTGCGCATTTCTCTCTGTGTCATGAATCTCTCTACGTCATTGTAAATTCGTAATCACTCGTGACAGATAGCCAGCCTCTAGTGATGCGGGAAAGCGAGTCAGCGACAGTTCCTGGGCGACTTAAAAGCGAGGAAGCGGACAAATAAATAAAAGATTGTAAAACAGGGGCTGATTAAAAAAATGATAATCTCAGGAGATAGCGAGAGAAAATAAAGGCAGCAGGTGCAGCGAATCCCTCCTCCCGCTAGAGTGAGCGAGTACTTGCTCCTGGCTACTGAGTAGCCGCCGTAGTGGTTGCGAGCTGGGAGCCGCGATTTTGGAGGTTTACCAGAGCGACTGTCGTCATTTCCGGCGATGAGATGAAGCAGCAAAAGTTTTCTTCTCGCTCCTGTATATGGTTCTTCGTCCTCAGCTGCTTAATACTAGTTCTTGCCGATAAGGTAAGTGGAGCAAGCAGCAATGGCGGCTTCTACAGCAAAGGTCTCACCAATGCCGAGGTTAGGTTCATCCGGCAACGGCAGCTTTTGTATTATAGAGACGAGTTCGGCGGCCGCGGAGAAACCGTTACAGTAGATCGTGGCTTATTTTTCCCAAATCTTCAACTCCGGTCGGCATATACTGCTCTTCAGGCTTGGAAACAAGCTATTCTCTCTGATCCGTTCAATCTGACTGGCAACTGGCTCGGATCTGACGTCTGCAGTTACTCCGGCGTGTTCTGTGCCCCTTCACTCCATGATTCAAACCTCACGGTCGTCGCCGGGATAGATCTGAACCATGGCGACATCGCCGGTTATCTCCCTGAGGAGCTGGGCCTTCTTGAAGACCTCGCGCTTTTCCATATCAACTCCAACCGCTTCTGCGGTACAATACCTCGCAGGTTCGAAAATCTTAAACTGCTCTTCGAACTCGACGTCAGCAATAATCGTTTCGCCGGCAAATTTCCACGTGTTGTCCTCCGGTTACCTTCCCTCAAGTTTCTAGACCTCCGATTCAACGAGTTCGAAGGGAAAGTGCCGCCGGAACTCTTCGACAAAAACCTCGATGCCATTTTCATCAACCACAACCGATTTTCCTCTGGATTACCGGATAATCTCGGCAACTCCCCAGTCTCCGTGATTGTGCTCGCCAATAACCACTTCGGGGGATGTCTCCCGGCGAGCATCGCCAACATGTCGAAGAATCTCAACGAAATCATTCTCATGAACAACGGCTTCAGATCCTGCTTTCCGTCACAGCTCACGCTTCTCAAGAGCCTCACAGTGCTGGATCTAAGCTACAACGAGATAAGCGGACAGTTGCCATCGAGTCTTAAAAATCTCCGCAACCTGGAGCACTTAAACGTGGCTCACAATCTACTCTCCGGGGAGATTCCAGAGTCTATTTGCCTGCTTCCTCGCCTGAAGAATTTCACCTACTCGTACAATTTCTTCACCGGAGAGGCACCTTCATGTTTAAATATTTCCGCCGTTGACGATCAGAGGAACTGCTTGCCGCGGAGAACGTTGCAGAGATCACCTAGCCAGTGCAAGGGCTTTCTTTCCAAGAAAGTTGACTGCGACTCTTTCAGCTGTTCTCCGAAGCCCGCTGCTCCACCTTCTTCGCGAGCTCCTGTGAAGCCAGAGCCATCTCTTCCCGCCCCAGTTCACATTTCCCCTATCTCCTCCACCGCCACACATTTCCTTCCACTTCACATTTCCGCCCCCTCCGCCACCATCACCGTCAAAGCCGGCGTCTCACCATTCCTTTCACTTTTACTCGCCGCCGCCTCCTCATGCGCCTCCATCTCCAAGTCATTCATCCCCATCACCTCCGCCGCCTCCTCATGCGCCTCCATCTTCAAGTCATTCGTCCCCATCACCTCCTCCGCCTCCTCATGCGCCTCCATCTTCGAGTCATTCATCCCCATCACCTCCGCCGCCTCCTCATGCGCCTCCATCTTCAAGTCATTCATCCCCATCACCTCCGCCGCCTCCGCCGCCACCAAATCACTGTGAGTATCCTCATTTGCTGCCGCCTCCGGAGCCAGCTCCTTTGCCGCCAATCTATGGCATCCCTTACGCGTCCCCTCCGCCGCCGCCTCTCTACTGATCAATCCAGATTAGGGTTTTATTTTGCCGTCGAAGAGACATCAAAGGTCCTTTTTGCTTCTTGAGTAGCTGCGGATCGCTCGAGACTCGTCTCGCTCGGTAGCCTGTTCTTGATTCGTAGTACGATTTAATATTTATTTTATTTGCTTCCTGACCTTAGGCCAAGCGTACTTTTTTGCATGGAAGCTGCAAAAAAAAAGTCTTCGGCGGCCCCCAGTGCTCCGACATCCTTTTAATTCTAGTTAATGCTCTGGCTTTAAGGCTAGGAATTTGAATCGCCTATCTTCTCTCTCTCTCTCTCTCTCTTGCCATTCACCCTGTCATGGACAGCGGCTAGAGAGAGAGAGCAATCAGAGCATTAGTGTTCAACGTCAGGTCGAGCTCGCACAGCGTCACGGCATTCATGGGTCTTGCATGGGACCCGCAGCCCACGTAGGTCGGCGAAGAAATAGAAATTACGGGTAAATCTTGGTGCGGTCCACGTGGTGCTCGGGATTGGCCGGTAATAAAGAAGCGGTCTGTGAGACATATTTTTCGTGAGTCGGCCAGTCGGGAATCCTAATCTGGACTGCCCACACATTGGACTGGAAGACAGTGGGCCGCTAAGGGATGCTGGGCTGCCCACTAACTTTATAAGGATATATAAATACATGTGTGTGTGTTTTATTCCAAAGTGGATCAAAAAAAGGATGTCGTTCTGATTAATGATTAGCATAACTGACTTGAGAGCTGCTTGATATATAACATAAATGGGCCTAAAGTTGAGCTGTTTTATTTATCACTTAATAGTACAAAACACTCTTGTGAAATGATTATTTATATCAATTTTCAATTTGTCACTAAAGTTCTATTGAAAATTGAAAAAGCTAAAATTAGCACGACTTTTGAAATAAAAATATTCCCAAAACTTGTGCTTACTCTTTTCATGTTATATTTTCGATATCTACCCGCCCAAATGATGATGTAATATTAAGAAAGCCCTTGAATGCCTTCATCATGATGTTAGTGTACTCGTGACAAGTTAGAGTGCACGTATTGAAGATGTCGACTTGGATGTCGAAGTACATAGAATTGATGGGAATATAGGTCAAAAGAGATGACATAGAATACTATATCAATAAATGACTCCACTTCATAAGAAATTCTTTAGAATATAAATTAGAAAAATTGATTAGACATGGATTGGATTTGGATAATGAAAGGTTATCAAATTTAGTCAATAATGATATCTTAATTGATAAGTAAAATTTTTTAGCAATATATAGAAATAAGAATCACAAACATTGATTCTCTATTAGCATTGAGAATAAGATATTAAAAAATATTATGTGGCTTGCAAGTCAATCACATGCATATCTCTCATTATCTTCGACTGAAATTTATTTTATTTTTGTCATTCTTCTATGGTGTTTTCCATGAATTACATTAATGTATGTAATGACTAGGTGAATTTGAGAAACCCCAATTGGATGATGAATTAACTAAGAGGGGGGTGAATTAGTTTCCTTTTTCTATTTATGTTTATTTATTTATTATCATTTTATTATTCGTTGAGTGTCCATTCTAAACCTCACATCACTCATACACCTGATACTTTTATATAACACAAGGTTTCCAAACCCCCCGCATTAGTCCCAGGAGGAGACAATCCTCCCAAAGTCACTCCTCACCTTGTTAATCCCCCAATAGTAATTATTAACTAGCCGAGATAGTATGACCAAAGTTCAACCACGATCTTTCAATTTGCCTCGCTCATGCTCTCGGTTAGTGATTGACGAAGTGAATCCATGAGGTCGTTGAAAACACGCGGATAAGTATCAAAAGAACTACCAAACTCACCAATTTTAAAGATTAATCATGAATTAAGGAGTATAGAGGTGAATAAGGGTCGAATCCACGGAGAATTAAGGTACTTTTTATGTATTCTTTGAAATTTGATCAAATCAACATAACTTGCGGTAAAGTCTTGTTACGCAAGACAATGAAATGAGGTAAGAAATTAGGGATTTTGATATTTTTAGAAAGATAACTCGAAGGCAAATCCACGGAATCAAAATCATAGAATTTGGATCAAGATTCGTGGAGAAATCGATGAGCGAATCAAATAAAAAATTTTAAACAAAAAGATTGCGAAAAACTAAAATTAAAATTGAAATTGTCTTAATCTATGATTTAAAATTGAAATCTAATGTTATAAGAAGAAATATTAGGATGGAAACACAATTTCTAACCCAAGATAGCACTCGAATTGATCGAATTGCTCACCGGATCAGAGGCTTTTCATTCCGTGAACTCGAAGATGATCGTTGGCATTCAAGAATCAATTTCTCTCTATTCTCTCAACGAAATCTCACTTTTAAACACTCCTCGGACGCAAAAATGAGTCTCGAAGCACCAGGAAGCAAGAGATTCAAGAACAGTTTGATTACTCGAAAAACCCAAGAATGATTTACATCGTTAAAGAACATCTCAATTGATAAGGAGATCTGGGCGTAATTGTTGAATTCATCATTTAATATTCTATCAACGCCTCTGATGAAACGTATATATGCGAATCGTTACACTTAAATTGCGTCCATTGGATCGAAGATGAACCGCAGAGATTTCGCCACGTCGCGCGTAAAGAAGAAACACGTGAAATGCTTATAATTTGATATTGATCTAATGCTCAAGGTGCGTTTTGACGGCTTTTAATCTTAGCCATTATAAATCCTCAAATGAACGGTTGCTATTAAATCATTTTAAAACAATTCACTGACAAACTAGACTACGCCACGTACCCCTTCACTTAAGTGACGATCGAAGATCATGATTAAAACGCGTGATCGGATGCTGCACACAATGTCACCACATGCTCATAAAAAAACAAAAAGATATTGGCCCACATAGGGATCTCCAAAACCGAACACCGAAAAACCGATCCAAACCGACACTGGTAGTGGCAAAAAATTAGTCAAACCAAATGTTTTGGTTCGGTTTCGGTTTTCACTTCTGGTGAAACCAAAATTTCTCTTTCAGTTTTGGGAGGGAGATTTGCATGGCGGAGGATAGACAAAAGAAGAGGTTCCGTAGGTTCCGCGAGGGGAGAAAAAAATTTGTCCTTCTTCCTCCCCGAGGGAGGGAGGGAGGGAGGGGAGGGAGGGAGGGAGGGCAGGCGGGTGGGAGAGAGGGAGGGAGGGAGGGTAGGCGGTCTGGAGAGAGGGAGGGAGGGAGGGTAATGGGGTCAAAGTCATCGTGTGTTTAAGCCCGACAAATTTACTATTTATACTCGAGAAAACTAAGTCCGGATGGGGCTAATGAAGGCGTATAGCTTTCTAGGTCGATCCACAGGGATTCTAGGGCACGTCAATATCAATCATAGAAGTAGAGATGAGGGTAAAGATGAAGGATTGGTGGTCAACTCTTCGAGTTGACCGTGGAGGAAAGAAATTTTGATAGATGATTGAAGTAAACCTACAAATACAAAGATCCTAAATTCAGAATATAGAAAAGTATTAGAATGTTTAACTACGGAAATCTAAATTACGTAGAAAGGAAAGAAGTAAGAGGGGAAAAAGAAAGAGATAATGAGATGAGACGTTGGGCAATCGGAAGAGAAAAATAGTAAAAGGGAGACTGAAATGGAGAGAATAAAGAACTAGAGAGGGGAGTTTTTTTCAGGGGAAATAAATGGAGAGGAGTAATAAAATGAGATAAAAATAAAAAAAGGATAAAGAGTAGGAAAGAGAGAGATTAGAAAGATACGGAGAGAGAGGGAAAGCGAGAGATGGAGAGAGAGAAATGCGAGAGATATTAGAGAGGTATCGTGCGATGACGGTGATAATTAGAGAAGTTATGGGAAAGAAATTAGTTAGAGAGGGAAAGAAATTAGAGAGAGAGAATGTATGATGATGGGAGAGAACAAAACGGAAAACGGAAAATGGAAAAAGGAAGAAAACGGAAAGACGTGAAGAAAGGAGGGTAGGTGAGAGAGAAGACGTGAAGAAGGGAGCAAGATCGTGAGAGAGAGAGAAAGAAAAACTGAGGGAGAGAGAAGAAAAAAGTTGTAAGAAAGAGACAGAGCGTAAGAACGGTGACGTTGCAGAAGTGACGCTGTGGAAGTGAGTTAACCAAGGGAAAAGAGAAAAGAACGATCGGCAAAATAGAAGAACAAGAGCAAGAGATGCTGCTCGCGCAAAAGAAGGAGGTTCGGGATGGGATGCGTAGAGCAGATGAGCACGAGGGGTCAAGATGGGGATAGAAGAGAGAGAAGGTAATGCAAGGGAGAGAGGAATCAGAGGAGATTGATAGAGAGAGAGAGACGACGCGAGCGAGAGAGCAGCGGTAGAAGAAGAAGAGATTTCAGGGGAGATGGAGAGAAAGGGAGAAAGAATGAGAGGAAACGTGATGCAGGACCGGGGTGCAACACCGATCACACGCCGTGCTGCTAAGGGTGAAACTAGGAAAGGGAGATCCTAGGGTGATCTACGATGATGTAGTGACCTCTTAATGCCGACAAGTAGAAGACCGTCCCGTCGTCGTCTTCGTGGCTCCTAGGGTGCGCCGAGTAGTGTCAGCCCGGGAATCCTTCCGGTCCACGTCCTCGTGGGCGAGGGGGCCGTGAGCCGTCGAGGGGAGCTAGACGTTCAACTCGACGGATTGGACCACGGTCTCAATCCTATCGAGTCGTCTAATCACTCGCCCTAAGTTAAGTCCCATCGGCGGTGGAGACAAGTGCGGGAAATACTGAAAAAGATATAGAACTTCAACGTAAGGGGAGGGGATGAGTGCCTAACCTGCAGGGCGCGAGCCCGGTCGGTCGTGACGATAGAGGTCGTTCGTATGCAGCACGGACGGTCAGCAGAGGTAGGACTGAATCGACGACGTCGAAGGTCATGGCGGCATTCGGCACGTGTGGTGAGATGTTGTCACCGGCGGGTCGCGCGAGCGAGCGGGCAAAGCATGGGAGAAGAGCGGGGGTGTGTGAGCGAGCAACAGGCGCGCATGCGCGAGTAGTGGGAGGCGTGCGGTCGTGGAACGTAGGAGGATGGGGCGTCCCGGAACTGACTGGCGGGCGCGGTCAGCAAGGTTTGACTGGGCGTGTTCGCATACGCTCAGACGGCGACCAAGAGGTCCACCAAGCGAGGTGGGTCGGCGCGGGGAAGGGAAGTTTGGAGGGCACCCCTAGCGAAAATTCGTACCTGAGAAGCGGGGCAGCTGTTCCAGCCATCGAAGATGAGGGGGCAGAGGGAGAGAGAAGAAATTGTGGAAGGGTGAAAGTGAATTCGGAGGCGTGCAGCTGATTCCCGACTGAGCGCTGGCGACTGCGGCTGAGGACTGATGGACTCGTCAATGGGGAGGAACTCGCAAGGTCATCGCGAAATTCCTGCAGGGTGGGGACGGAATGTCTCTGGGGCGACAGGTCAGCTGCGGAGTGAAATGTGGGGAGAAGGGAATCAGACTGTGTCCGCGATTGGTTTGAGCATGGATGGGGATGCAGAAGGGGATTTAGAGGGGAGTTCGGACTGATTAGCTCGGTCGGTGGGCACCGATGGTGATTTTCGGGGAGACGAGATAGGGAAGGCGACGGTGGCTGAGCACAATGGAATCGAAATGGGATGGGTGAATTTTCGGTATAACCGGATGGGCAATCTGGTGTGCCCGAAGTTTTGATTTTGGGAGGTGCGGGACGATGGGTGATTGGAAGATGGATGGGCTGAGGAGGCGATCAGGATAGGGGGAGGGCAATGGAATTTGGGTGAGGTCAGCATCGAGATTCCGAGGGGAATTGGGGAGAGGCAACGAAAATTCGAGGGAGATGTGGACGTGCGACTGGAATGTCTACAGGCGCGAGCCTGGAATTCCGCAGGGAGGGGAGAGAGAAGGAAGGGGAAGAGGGATGTCTTCGCGGAGGGGAGCGAGATGACAAATCGGGAGGGGAAGAGGGCGACGTTCGTCGAAGGTCTCTGCGGGAATGTTGGATCGGGGAATCGGGGGTTGCAGGCGATTGACAGAGGCGGGCTCGTGGAGGAAGAGGGAATTGCGGAAATGGCGAGGGGCAGAAGATCGAGGACTCATGGGAGAAGGAAGGTGGGCAGTGAGGGGCAGAAGATCGAGGACTCACGGGAGAAGGAAGGTGGGCAGTGAGGGGCAGGGTGACGATGGTAGCGGGGAGGAGGTGGAGGAGAAGGGCGAATAGGTCCGTGGAGGGGAAAAGATGGCGGCACAGCGATCCGGAAAGCGGCGGCGGCGTAGGGATGTCTTCGCGGGGTAACACGTGATCAAGGCAAGGGGAGGCGGCGGTCTCGCGGCGGGCACGACATTCGGTCCGAGTCTCGGTCTCGGTCTCGGTTCGGTCTTGGTCCACCTTGGTCACGGTCCGGTTCGGTCTTAACTTCGATGTCTCTTGACCATGAATATGGGTACCTGAAAAGAGATAAATGTATCAACGTCCATTAATAAGATTGTGAGGAATGGCAGTAGGTGCCGCCGGAGACGGTTTTCGGAGTTGTATGATCCATGTAAATCTTCTACTCTTCTTCTTCATCTTTTTCTCAATTAATCATCATCAACGCGACCACCTCCACGCAAAAATCAGGCGAATGTGATGATTCGGGCTAATGTGAGGAGGTACTTTTTTATTCCGGGCGAATATGAGGATTCAAAATTTGAAGAAATATCGGAATAATGTCTCGGAGCTCTGCCGAGATTACCCAAAAATCAGGCGAATGTGATGATTCGGGCAAATGTGAGGAGGTACTTTTTTTATTCGGGCGAATGTGATGATTCGCAAAAATCAAGCGAATGTGAGGAGGATGATATTACCTTCCAGATCACTAGAATACCTTCACAGGAACGGAATCGTGCACGGAGACGTGAAAGGTAGGAATCTACTGTTAAGTTCTTCATGGGGAGAAGCAAAGTTAGCGGATTTCGGGTGCTCGAGGAGGGTAGAGAGCTCTATTGGGCGAGAGATGTGGGGTGGCTCGCCGATGTGGATGGCCCCCAAAGTTAAACAAAGGGTCTTTCACGTTTCAGGAGAGAGATGGATTGCTATAGAAAATTGTCCCCAGATTTCAATTTTTTCAGATTAAAAGAGTTTTACTAAAATGGTAAAAAATTGTGCGATTAATTGAATATGGGCGGATTGATGGGTGGATAGATGAACTGATGGATGTATGCATATAGGCATGAATGGATTAACATTTAGCTGAATGGATGGAAGGATGGTCGCATGGATACCCATGTAAGGAAAAAACTGGAGTCCCATGTATGATGCAGTTCCCATGAATATGATCTTCAACAGCCACCCGACTTTTCTTTCAACATCCTCCTCCACTGAAATCTCCTCTGAAACATGGAAATCAAGATCGCCATCAAGTTCATTTGCTTCTTTCACGAACATTTCAACTACTTTGAGATTTTACCTTGCCCATGGGCAGAACAAAAGCGCCTAATGTGAGCATTGTGAGCATTTCCTCCACGAAAACATTGTAGACGACTATAGAGTGAAACTTCATATATCTTGGAAAATAAGACCCAAAAAAACAACGAAAAGGGCAATGCTTGGATCCAATCATCTCTCTCTCTCTCTCTCTCTCTCTCTTTTTCAAGGCATGTTGTCCTAGATGGTGCCTATGTATGCAGAAACATGGCAGAAATGGGAGAACCCACCATTCTGATCTGCGATAACAACCTGGACATGATACCAGATCCTTCCCGAAGCAAAATAAGCTCTTTTGTCTAGGGCAAGATCTACTCAAAGAAAAGAGAACACCAGCAAATCAGAATTTAACCAAAAACAAGATAACATCGCGATGAACAAGATAACAATCTCCTTTACAACCGGGCAAACTTCATTCGACTCAAACAATGCATTGAGCTGATGTTCTATGAAAGAAAAACAGGAAATCACCCGAAAACCTGCCTCAAATCTCCGAATCTACAACATCACAAAGACGGAACACATTCTATAAGATTCAATCTCTGAATCTTACTAGCTAGATTGCGGCGAGTAGAACGAATCGTCCGCCGCCGAAATCACTGAATTATGAAGGAAAATGTCCCCAAGATGAACACTCTTCCTAGTCTCCACTACCTTGTGTGTTCAACTAGGGAAGGTCGGATTTCGCCCTTCGGTCCAAGACCGAAGGCGTGACGCGGACCGGACCGAAGTTGGACCGAGACCGGTCCGGCCCATTTTTTGGGACCGACGGTCTTAGTTCGGTTCGATCGATCGACCTTCGGTCGGTCTTTGGACTAGTCTAGGTGAGAATGTCGGGGAAAGAGAAGAGGCGTGAACGAGAAGAGAATGGAGAGAGAGAAATGTCCAGGGAGGAAGAGGAAGAATGAATTCAGAGATTGAACAAAAACAATAACAACAACATCAAGATTCTTTTGAAACAACTATTTCTGAATCTTAAACTACATTCCGAGGAGGAGGCCGAAGAAGTTCTAAACCTAGGAGATAGAAAGAACAACCGGAAAAAGAAAGGAAAGAAAGGGAAAGCAGAAAGAGAGAGAGAGAGAGAGAGAGAGAGAGAGAGAGAGCCGAGGCAAAACGGAAGCCTCCCCCTTTAAAGGTGCTTTTCCCCTTTTTGTGGGCTCTCCGAGAAGGCATTTTCTGAGATTTCTCCATGGCAGCCCACTAAGTATTGTCTTTGAGGAAGTGCTCTTCTTTTCTTGTTCACTTCAAGTGGGTGGGGAGAAGGCATTGAGTTATTTCTCCATGACAACCCACTAAGTCATTGCTTTTGAGGAGGTGCTCTTCTTCTCTTGTTCCTGAAATAAAATAAAATAAAATAAATGTAAAGGACTTCTGATCTAGGATATTCTAAGAGATGTGTGTAAATCCTACAGTAAGGGAAGGATCTATGAATTGATATCGGCGATATTAATATTTATAGAGAAAGCTTATAGAGTGGAGATAGATGATAGGAAATTAGATAATATAATATAGGGAAATGGAAATCGTGAGAAGAGAATTTTGAAATACGGGTTAGGTAGAAATTATGGGGCAAGAGGGACTCAGAAAAGAACAGGGTGGAGACGGTGGAGAGAACGTTAGACTTATAGTATATATATTATTAAGAACTATTATTACCAAAGTAGATAGAGGAATGAATACCTGTCGGGATGGAAGACGATGCTCCGGGAGATAATTGATAACACATAAATCTATAACATTTAACTCTGAATTATCATGAACATTTGGTTTAAAAAGAATACATTTATGTGTTATTATGATTAAATTGCTTAATTTTGCTTCATTATGCTTTTATGTTATTTCCTGGATTTTATGATATTTAAATATCTCTCTCAGACTATAAACTGACAAGGGAATGAAATTTGAAAGCAAAATATATCTTTTAGAATTTTAGAAATGATTAAAATGAAGTTTGGGGCATCTTTAGGGCATATGCTTAATTAATCTAACCATTTCTTGTTTATTTATCAGCGTCAGGGGTATTAAGGTAATTATGTGACACTTCTGGATAGATTTGTGAGTTGTTACTTTAGTTTTCTGGGATTTATACATAAATAACTCTCGTCGGGGGTTGAAATGCGATATTTAACTATCGCTGGGCATAGAGGCAATTATAAATCTTTAAAAGGTAAAGTAGATAGGAGCCCACCAGATCGCGACACGTGTCACGATTTGGGAGCGTCGATTTTCATTAACTTTGTTTTCTTTTTATTACTATTTTAATACCCGTGCAGGTGACGTGGCGATTAGCCGTAACATTTGACCTTAAGGAAGAATGAGAGAGCGACGTGGCGCTCTCTCATTCGCTCGTTTAGCCTGCGTTTTGTCATTTTCCTGTTACGTGTTTTTCGTCGTTTTAATTCTCCGTTTCGTCGTTTTGTTGTTTTAAGTTTCCTTGTTTTGTCGTTTTGTCGAATCGAAGCCTCTATTATATTATATTTTATTTCATCGTTAGGAATTCGCTATTTTGTCGTTTTGTCGTTCTCGTCTCTGTTTTGTTTTGTCATTTTGTCGAATCGATTTCGTCGTTTTCTTTTTAGTCCGTTTTGTCGTTTTCTTTTCCGCCATCCTTTTTGACGGTAATGAGGAATGAGAGAGCGACGTGGCGCTCTCTCATTCGCCGTAAAATAGAATCGCGCTCTCTCGCCTGACATCTCTGATTAAAATATTAATTCGATTTCTTTCTTACCTGCGTAGGTGAGGCGAGCCGTCATCTTTGACCGAGAAGCGTGAATAAGAGAGCGACGTGGCGCTCTCTTATTCGTGCTAAATAAGGAAACTGCGACGAAAGTGAATCGCCGCAGATTCCTTTCACTTACCGTCTTTTGGATTTATCTAAAATTTGGTTACCTTTCAGGTGACGGTGCGGAAATCCGATGGCCGGCGGATGACGACGTGGCGCGATCACGGAAGCCCACTGATTTAGGGCTGCTGACGCAAGCAATCACCGAATCAACGGCCAGAAATGACCGGGGAAGAAACGTTGATATCTCCTAATCTAACCGTCTGATTGGGCTGAAATTTTGATGACGCGCTCATCTCATCGTGCTCTTCCCATCTATACGGTTGAGATTTCTGCCGGACTCACGAAATTCTCGAAAATCAATCTCGACCGTCGGATTGGGAGGAAGCCCTAACTCCTAAAAGTTCTCCTCCTCCACTCCGAATTCTTTTGTCTTTTGGCTCTCTCTTGACACCAGGTCACCAGCAGGAAAGGGGGAGAAGCTTAGGCCCAAGCTAAGCATCATCGGATGCTTGAGTTTGTTCTGGAGAAGGAGATCAAGAGGAGATCGTCGTCGTAGCGAATCAAGCACCACCCGGCCTAGGATTGGCATCAACACGGGGTTTGTGGGAAGATTCTGAGGAGGGATTCTTTTGTAAGCCTTTTCCATGGATAATGTAGGACCCTTTCTTCTATTTTAATTGTAGGTTATTGCATTTGCTTCATAAACCATACCAAACCATATCATCTATCTCCATACGATTTCCCCTCTTTCATCTTCCCTTCACTTCTCTTTGCTCACCTTCAATCGATCTCTACCCTTCCAATTCTACTCTCTTTTCCTCTAATTAGTACTACAGAGATATAATATCACCAATTACATCCATTACCTCTATTTAATTCTCCTTCTAACTTCTAAATATCCTCCACTATAGGAATTCACCCCTTCTTCTACTTTCGTCTCAACCCTCATTACCTAGATTCCCTGAGGATCGACCCTTGCTTACTACTGTTCTAAGTGAGGAATTATAAATGTATTGAATGAATTAGAACACACAACAACGATATAATCAACCAAGTTTTAGTTCATCAATAATTCCGACGATATTTATTATCCTCGTTGACTCTGGTAGATCGTGAAGAAAGCGACAGAACGGAGGGAGAACAGGGGGAAGGATAGAACTCGGGATGAAAATGGGGCGGGACAGAGTTGACGGAGATGCAGGATGAGCGTGAACACACGGGTAGCCAGTAGTAACCAAGAACAACTTTTCAGTCATAAAAAAAACTAACTTTTTCATGTTACAATCGTCCTTTTGAGGAGGAAGAGGAAAGCGTTGAAACGACGGGACGCTTTGTGGCGGTTATTCGCGCATGAGAAAGTATGCGAATCGCGTTATTTTCTTCTTCGCACGTGGAGTCCTTGGTGGCGGTTGAAAATGAACTATTCTCCGTGGTCGGTGACGAAGTCAGCGGTTGCGGAAGTGAGCATTTGGTTGCGCTGTTTCGGAAGTCTCGGATTTTCAAATATATCTTGGACTGAGCTTCAGTGATAGGGGTATAAGGTGATTCTTTTCGTTCGATGAGGAGGTCGTTAGTTGTGGTCTTTCTTCGGGGAGATTTTCTGTTGTCTTCTAATGGCCTGTAGTGTTCACCGTCACCCACATCCTGGGCAGCTAATACTTCAGCTTCCATAGATGATAGATATCCATGTGTTCTCCATAGGAGATTATTTTGCTCTTCTTGTAGTTCATTTAGAAGTCATAATTTCAAGTGGAACTCGTTGGATTTATCTTGATGAAGCCTTGAATAACCATTGTCTTGATATCCTAACTTCATAAAGCTTGATTCAATATGAAATGGGGGTGATAATCAATAGGGCTTGTGATAATCTTTCTTCATGCCCTCCTTAATTGTTCTTTCATGTTGATCTATCTTCATTCTTGCATGAATTATTCATGCAAAAGGCTTTGTCTTGAATTAGAATCCGTAGATATTAATATCACTTAGATCTTCCTATAATTCTAACTATAGGTGGTCTTCAACGAAAAGGGATCATAACAACAAAGATGTTTCTATTATTTTCTTTTGAGATCCTATATTCACACAAGGCACCTAACATGTCGTGGAGGTAGTTTGGGAAGTAGGAACCTATATCAAAGATAAAAGATGGTTGACTTGGTCAAAGCATTTAATCCTTATCCTTAGATACTTAGAATTGGGCTGCTAATACGGGTTAGGTAGAAATTATGGGGCAAGAGGGTTTCTACCTAACCCGTATTTCAAAATTCTCTTCTCACGATTTCCATTTCTCTATATTATATTATCTAATTTCCTATCATCTATCTCCACTCTATAAGCTTTCTCTATAAATATTAATATCGCCGATATCAATTCATAGATCCTTCCCTTACTGTAGGATTTACACACATATCTTAGAATATCCTACATCATATTTGGTATCAGAGCCAGGTTTGAATTGATATCATTTTAAATGGGAATTAGTATTATCCATAAGATATATTGATCATCATGAGTACTATATCAGAAGCCATTGCCTCTAACACTACTGCTGATGTGTATGTTTTTAACAATACCCGGTATATCATTACAGATGAACCCACGCCTTCTTGGGCAGTAGAACTTATAGAGAGTATGCAGGCCACTAATGTTAACTTGCAAGCCACTAATGCTAATTTGCAAGCCCTTATTGATGAAATTGATCAGCATGACCATGAAAATGAGAACCTAGAATCTCTAGAGGAACCCATGCCTTCTTGGGCTAGGACTCTTTTAGAGGATATACAAGACCTAGATATTAAACTTGATCAACATGACATTAGGCTGAAGAACCTAGAGTCTCTGGATGAATCAGATTCTTGGGAAGATAGCTCTCCTCAAATAGAGAGTCCAAAAGAACCTATTAATGATCATCTTGATTTCTCTAATGTTGTGCCTTCTAATGATTATTATCCAAGGGATATGACTGATTATGAGTATAATGAAGTTAGAGTGGACATCCCTATGTTTGTGGAAGTAGATGATCCAAAAGAATACTTCAATGAGGATATGACTAGTAGCCTTCCAAAGACCATCCAATGCATAAACCCTACCCCTAGATCCAATAGGATCATTAGATGTTATAAATGTCGGAAAGTAGGGCATGTTAAGGCTAGTTGCTCAAAATTGATCATAGTTATGGATGACTCCAACCCTTTACCTACTGATGATAGTAAGAATATTGAATTAGAAGATGAAATTCATGAATTAGATAAGACATTATCCATTAAGCATGTTCATATCATTCATGATATTGTTTTAAAAAAATTTGCATCATCATATAAACGATATAAAACCTTTATTGCTTTTCCTAGAAGATATAAAATTCTTAAACCAAGTGAATTAGTAGATACTAAAATTCATTCTCCTAAACTTCTTAAATTCTCTTTTAAATTTCAACTCAAAAACTATGTTTCTTCTAAACCTCTCTTAAACACTAATACACATATTTGGTATAACATATTATGGATATTCTTAATTATTGGGGCATATCTACTTCATTTACTACTTTGGACTTAATAGAATTTCATGAGAATGATCTACCTATTGAAATGTTTTCATCTTCCCATCCTCTTGAAAGTCAATTCCTTCCAAATTCTTTTTCTTTCTTCTACTCTCGTGTCTAATGTTGGACTTATAGATATGATCATTGATCATCGAACTATTATCACTGATCTTAAAGAGGATGATTAATTATTTTTATTACAATGGAATGGCAATACAATAAGTGATGCTTCTTGGATTACTTCTCATGATCCATTACATTATGCCCCTCATTTGCTTCTGACTTTTCTTATATATGAAAGACACTTCCTCGGAGATGAAGTCCTCCAACCCCGGGGGAATGATGGAGAATTATTTTGAAACATGAACACAAGGTTCTAAGTGAACCTATCCTCCTCCTCCTCCTCCTCCTCATCCACCAACTTGAAAAATTATCCATTTATTAAATGGATGAAGAAGACCTCTCTAAATAATTAAAGAGAGTGTAGATCTTAAGGGATTTATTTTCCCTCCTCTTCTTATTTTATACTGATCTAAAGATTGACTTGGTCAAACATTTAATCCTTATCTTTAGAAACCTAGAATTCCTTAAATGGACCAAGTCAACCACCTTCTACCTTGATATAGGTTCCTAATTTCCAAACCTTATCCACCATATCATAGGTACCTTATATAATTTTAAACAATGATCTCAAAAGAAAATTCAGTAGGAAATCTATTTGTATTTTCCCTCTCTTTGAAAACCACCCTTAGTTAGAATTTTAGGAGATCTAGTTATTAATTATCTATGGAAGACACTATCTCTTATTCTACTCAAAGACAAAGTCATTGCATGAATAAACCCATGCATCTATAGAGTTCAATCAGAATGAAGAATTCTAAAGGTTGATAATGAGTTTGAAGAAAAGCTGCCTAAGAATCATTCTCTAAATTATCCAAAACTTCCAAGAAAAGTTCAAGGCCAACAAGTCTACATATTTTATCTTGCTGCCAATATGAGAGCAGAGAAGCTTCATAATTATAGAGCTTCAAGATTATGAATTATTCAAGACATTATGAGGACATCTGCCTCAAAGGGTCCTCATGACCTCTACAAACATGAAGACCTCCAAGATCATCTCAAGGTCAACAAGTATACACCTGAACATCACTTCGACAGTTTATGAAACACCTCAGCCTGAGAGAAGCCTCATAAATAAAGATTATCAAGTTCACGTTTTCTAAAAAAAAAACAATGAAGAATTTAAAAGGAAGAATCTGATCTGAAGGATCGCCACCTATTTAATAAGACCCTCACGAGTAATGAAGGAGTTATGCCTACAATTGACTATGGAAGGAGCTGGCAGAGGATTTTTGTCACATTTGGATTTCTTCCTCCAATGGCTCAGAGCGATGAAGTCATCAAAGCATTGACAGGCATCTTCAAATGCGGTTAGGACAGACGTCTCACAGATTCACTATTCGCGGGCTACCTCCTACCTGCTCTCCATCTCAACTGAATAAAGAGAGCAGTTCAGCAGAAACGATCCTACACTGAAACGATCCTGCATCCGGCCTCGACAACTTCACACCGTCGGCCGTCTTGTCATTCACTGAGTAAATATGGAAGGATGACGCTCATGCAATCAACGTCAACAAAATTCAGAATATTCGTCACCGCGATATCTGTCACGACCACTTCAATTCGCGCGCGAAAGAAAAGAAGGGGATGTCTTAAACCAATCCAATCCCGAAAGATGGTACGAAACTGGAAGGCCACGTCGGTATAATCATTCCATCACCTGTCATCCCACCCGTAGATAACGGCGTCTAGCGTTCTAAAATAATAATAATAACCGGACGGTCAAAATTCGGATCCAACGGAGAACGCAAGTGAGGGCTAACTAACCCAGTTCTGGAAGCGATGTAATGCAGATTGCAGGCAACACGTGGCGGGTGGCATAGAGAAAACGCATGAGAGCATCCCCGAAGGGATGCCATAACCCCAATAACTGCCTCTCTCTTCTCGAAACTCTTCTTCACCGTAACTTCCCGCCTCTCTATCTTTATAAAACGCAAATTGTAAAACGGAGAAGACATGTTGAATTTGTTAAAACTGGTTACCTGTTTGGTTACGATTTACCCTTTGTGTTCGTGTATCCCTGTGCTTCTCCCACCTTCTCTCCTCTCCGAGTTCTACCCTCCTTTCCCTTTCTCCCTCCCGTTCTGTCTTCTTTCACTCATTTACCGTCAGAGGTTATCTCGAGGAATATCTGGATTAGTGGAGCGATTCGGGAGCATCGTTTTCCTTTCTCTCAGGTATCATCCTCTCTTCTCTTCCCGTGTAATAGTTCGTACATGATATCATAAGTCCATATTATTCACTCTTCTTAAATCTTCCCCTATCTATTCCATGTTCTTACATATATCTATTTTCGTATATCTCTTTCTCTATTCTCTATTATCACCATTATCTCCTCTATTCTTATTTCATCTATATTAAATATAAATTATTATCCGATCCTCTCCGCACCCTATCCAATTTCTTCCTGTCACAATCCATATCTTTATCGTCATCATCACTGCCGATCTTTTCTTCTCCTCCATTTTTCTTTTATTAAATATATAATATTATATCTCTTCTCCTCACATTCTCTGTCATCATCTCTATCATTATTCCATCATCATCTAAGCTACTTAACATTATACCTATTCTTCTCCTCTTCATAACTATAGTCTTATTCATTAATAATATATAAATATATATATTACCTTTTCATCTAAAATCTTCTCTTCATACTTCTAAATTATTCTCCAATTTATTCTCACTGATTTATAAAGTCATTTCCTAGTGATATCATTCATAGATCCTCCCTAATTTGTAGGAATATTATCAATCTTAGAAATATCCTACATCAACTTCTATTTGATGTGCTTATATTATAAAACTATTAACCCATGAGATAGTAAATTTAATGATATGTTCAACAGTTAATAGAATTAAATAAAAGCAACTCCTAAGTGTTTATAACTACTTTTTATGCTTTTATCAGAGGGCGGGAGAGAGGAAGGTAAGGGAGAGATGGAGGGCGGGAGAGAGAGAGAGGGAGGGAGGGAGGGTGGCAGAGAGAGAGGGAGGCAGGGAGAGAGAGAGCGAGGGAGGGATGGTGGGAGAGAGAGAGAGATTGAGGGATTGATGGCGGGACAGAGAGAGAGAGGGAGAGAGGGAGGGCGAGAGAGAGAGAGAAATAGGGGGGAGGGCGGGAGAGAGAGAGAGGGAGGGATGGAGAGAGAGAGAGGGAGGGAGAGGGAGGGAGAGAGAGAGAGAGGGAGGGTGGGAGAGAGAGAGAGAGAGAGAGAGAGAGAGAGAGAGAGAGCGAGGGAGGGATGGCGGGAGAGAGAGAGAGAGAGTTGGAGGGAGGGAGTTAGAGAAAGCGATGGAGGGATGGCAGGAGAGAGAGAGAGAGTGATGTAGGATAATTTTAGAAGAGGTATCTAAATCCTACATATGAGGGAGGATTTATGAAATGATATCAGTGAGAATATAGTATGATATAATTCAGAAATATAAGATAGAATATAGTGATTATATGAGAGAGAGAAAGGTGACGATGACGTGGAAGAGGATGGTGATTGGGGATAATTTAAGAGTGATGTTTTCGGATAAGAGAGAATAGAGAGAAAGACGAATCTAACCGTGGAGATGACATAAGAGAAATGGATTAAATGATGACTATTACGGATAATAAGTTGGAGATTAATAGAGGATAAGTACGGAGAGAAGAGAGAGTGGTGTTGACAGCGAGGAGAGAAGAATACAGAAAATAGTGGGAAATGGATACTTTTAAGAAATAGATTAGATAGGAAAATGCACTTAATGTGGACTTACAGATTTTGTATTGGAACTATTATCCACCGTGAAGAGTAAGGGAGGATGATACCTGAGATGGCGGGAAGTGATACCTTTGGATTTCCGAAACGATCCAGATTAATCTTGAGATGCTTCAGACACGATGAATGAAAGAGGACAGAAAGGGAGGGAGAAAGGGAAAGGAAGATAGAATCTCGGAGAGGAGATTTATGGGAGAAGCACGAAGACACACGAACCATAAGTTTCCAAGGAAACAAATTTTATCATATAACAACTTCTGTCTTTTCGTCGATTACAGTTTTGTTTTATAGAGAATAAGAAAAGGGCGGTTATGACGAAGCGTCGCGGCGTGACAGTTACTTTGCGCATGGGTTTGTCGGGTTGACCCGGCCTCTTCATTATGTTCCGCTTCTGTAGGGTAATTGACCGTTGAATGCGAATCTCAGGTGGATGTTGAGAGTTGGCACGTTGTAGTAATCGTTCGGGGTGGTCTTATCGTCGTCTTCATTGAGGTAATTCTCACGTGATGGAAATTCGTAGAATAGTTTAAGGAACAATGAATTATTCCTTGACTCCTTGAGGGCTTTAGCGGTAGTGGCCGTCTGAAATCTTGGATAGGATTGATTTCCGCGTGAATGTTGAGGAATTCGTGAGCATTACGTGACGGCGGGAGCGGCGTTTGCAGGAGGCAACCTTGGTGACGACGTATCTTCTCGATAAGGGAATATTAGGATATCTTCCCTTGTTGTTCTTCTGTGCTCTTCAACCGCAGGGGAGCAGACGGAAAGTAGGTTTGACTTTCTGTCGATTTGTGGTCGTTGCCCATATTAGTGATGACAGGAGGATGGCACGTTATTCATATATCATTCTCGCTCCGGAGAGAGAGCGTTGTATTTATTGTTGTTATTGGGTTCGCCGCTGGGAAGCTTTGTATTTCAGTATAAGATGAGAAGGACTCGCCTGTGCGAGGAATCCGCGTGCCAGTGCATGACCTGGGAGATTTATTTGCTTACTTTGGTGGGTTCGGTGTCGTAACTGTGTGCTTTAGGGGGAGGATTCTTCATCAAGCCTCGTGCGCTACCCCGATATACAGATACGAACAAGTTAGTTCCTCTTTATATTGTTTCAAACCGATGAGATTCACTCCTTGGCATTTGTTCAATCTTTGACGTTGCTTTCCTGTTGCGGTCCTTCAACAGAGAAGGTAATGTCGGATTTACTTTCCGCTTCATATTCTCTCATATTTGATATGGAGGATACGGTGTCATCCCACGCAGATTCATTGTCTTCGGCGACGTAGTAGGTCTCAGGTGTCCAATATTTCTGACAAGTTCTTGAATGTCTTAATGTCTTGTAGAGGTAGCGAGGAACTTTGAAGTCGCTATCCTCACAATCTTCTTAAATAATTCATGGACGACGGAGATAATTAAAAGTGTTGTCCTTTTCGGTAGTTGTCAGAATGGCGTTGCATGTCTTCAGTGTTCTCATGATGGTAAGAGGGTCACATTCTAGCTTCTTCTGTCATGTCTTTTAGGATGATCTTGGAGCTCTTCATTGATTAAGAGAGTAGTGACGAGACGAGATTGCGAGGTCATTGATTTCACACTATATCGCGTCAAAAATAATTCCGAACTTACCAATTTGAATGTATCGAGTTGAAGGGTATAATGGTAAATAAGGGTCGAATCCACGTGGAATTAAGGTATTTTCGAGATATCTTTTAGAAATTGATCAAATTGGATGATGAATTGAGGTGAAAAATTAGGGAAAATGGTAGATTTAGAAATATAACTCAAAGATCTATCCACGGAATCAAAAATCACTCCATTTGGATTAGTAATCGCGGAGAAATCAGAGAGTGAAGTGGGAGGAAATTTTTGGAATCGCGAAGAACACAAATTGAAATTGAAAGCTAAATTAAACAAAATTAAGATCATAAACTAAAAATTGATGATACATGAAGATAGATTAGAGGAAAAACTTGTTTTCTAACCCGAGATAACGATCGAATCGATCCAATTGATCGCCGGATCGACGGCTATTCATTCCGCGAATTCAAACGTGAACATCGGTGTTCAAGAGACAATTTCTCCATGATCGATCGATGAAATCTCACTTATAAACACTCCGTGGATGTGAAATCAAGTCTAGAAGCGATTACAGGTGAGAGATTCAAGAGAGGAAGGGTTTAGATGTGTCAATTAAGCGAATTCCTTCTCGAATATCTTAAAATTTCGAAGAACACTTCGTTTTATAGGCTAAATTAGCGAAACCGTCCGATCGGTGCGTTTCAAGCTCCATCAACGGTCCAGATGCATTCGTAACGGCGAACCGTTACGATTAAAGCTAGGCCTTCCGATCTTGAATGGACGCTTCAGATTCGATCTCGCGATATGCGTTATAAAACGCATCAAACGGCGCCCGTCGGATCGTGATCCGACAATCGCGATGCGTTTCGGCGCATTCAATCGTTGCCGTTATAACTCGATTTAAAAGGGCACGTGCTTGATCAACGATCGGTGGTCCCCGCGTCCACGCGATCGACACGTGGATTTCCGATGCGCCGCCGGTCCAACGCTTCACATCGCTCCACATGGCATGCATTTAAAACAAGTGTGGGATTTAGTCCCACACGGAAAAGGTTAAAGAAACCAGTCGGGTTTATAAGTCCCGACGGTTTAGAGGGTTTGAATACCCCTTCCGATATACGGAAGGCTAAAAACCCATTATATAAACTATATTAAATATATAAGTATATGTATACGCCATGTAGGCGCTGCGTAGGCCCGCGTGGCGCTGCCACGTGGCCCTGAGTGCCACGTCGCATCCACGTGGGACCCGCACGAAATATTAAACGCTTTTTGTAATTTTTTTAATTATTCTTAACGTTTTAAATTGAAAATAAAATCGGAAAAATCCAGAAAAATCCAGAAAAATCTCTAAAAATTGTAAAAATCATAACTTTCAAAATACAACTCCAAATTAATCCAAATTTCTTTCATTTGATCTGAAATTTAATTATCTATCATTCTAAAAATTCAAATTATTTAAATAACAAGAGATTTAATTCTTATTTCAAAAATACATTCATTTCTTCAAGATTTTATCTTTAGAAAATTAAATGAATGTTCATAAAAATGATTTTTCTCATTATTTAACTTTAAAAACTACTTATAATCTCAAGTAAAGATAGGCTATAAAATCTTTAATCTTTAATTCATCATAATTAACCCTAAATTAACGCATTTTGAGATTATAACATAAAATTGCATAGAATGATAGAAATGCACTCAAAGTATGATAACATGCACATAAATGGAATGTTTTATGCCTTATTTGCATAAATAATCATGTTTTATCATGTTAAGATTGCATGTTATCAAGTAGTCTTCTTTTCTGATTTTCTTCATAAGCTATCTTCATGCTGAGTTACTTTCATAACGGCTTTGATCTCTGAAGATATTGTATTTCATAAGAATTAGATCTCTCCTATCATTTCTATCTATGGGTGGGTCTTCAAGGAAAGAAGTGAGTGTAAACAAAGGTGTTCCTATTGATGTTTCTTTCTTGAGATCATTAATTTATACAAGGTACCTATGATATAGTGGATGTGGTTTGGAAATTAGGATCCTATATCAAGGTAGAAGGTGGTTGACTTGGTCCCTTCAAAGAGTTCTAATTTTCTAAGGATAAAGGTTATGTTTCTTTTGACCAAGTCAATATTTAGATCAGTGTATAATAGGAGAAGGAGGGAAGGTAATTCCCTTAGAATCTACACTCTCTTTCAATTATTTAGAGAGGTCTTCTTCATCCATTTAATAAATGGATAATTTCTCAAGTTGGTGGATAAGGAGGAGGAGGAGGATAGGTTCACTTAGAACCCTTGTGTTCATATTTAGAAATAATTCTCCATCATGAGAGGGAGGGAGGGAGGTAGGGGAGAGAGAGAGAGGGAGAGGGAGGGAGGTAGGGGAGAGAGAGAGGGAGGGAGGGAGGGAGAGAGAGAGGGAGGGAGGGTGAGAGGGAGAGAGGGAGGGAGGAGGGAAAGTGAAGAGGGAGAGAGGGAGGGAGGGAGAGAGAGAGAGTGAGAGAGAGAGCGAATAGAGATAAAGATAGAGAGAGAGATGATTTTCCTATTTAAACTTTTGAGAGATGATTATCTAAAACTATATTGTTTATATTATTTCTTTAAATATTTTTAATAGTTGAAATTTATCTATTTAAGACCTTTATCTTAAATTCTTGATGTATTGTATATTTGTTGTTGTGAAGTGTTAATCTATTATCATTCGTTTGTGAAACATATATTTATATATTTACGATTTATGGAGTCATAAGAACCTTATAAATTTTTGTTTTCAGTTCAAATGATAAATCACCAAAAAGTATAGGTTTAACCAAACCGACACTGAAAATACCGTCATCGATACTGAACCAAAGTTAGGTATAGGTGTAGGTTCTCACAAAAGCTGATACCAACAGTGGAACCGAAGAACCCTAGGCCCACATGGCATACATTCATGCAGTTTGACGTATATCTAATGTACGTGTTATTAAAAGAGTGTTTTATCTCATTAACTACACACACATGCACACGCGCACACACACTGCGTGCACCATATGGCGTGTTCATACGCCACCACATGGAGACGCCCCCTTTTTTTCTCACACCACCTCAGCTGCCATGTCAGCACGCGATAAAATCTCATTTTTAAAGTTCATTTTACTTCAAATTAAATCTAAATAAATTCATAAAAAATTAAAAAAATTCTAGAAAGTTCTCTAAATATTATAAAATTCATAAATTTTAAAATAAAATTCAAAATTAATCCAAATTTATTTCATTAGATCAAAAATTAAATTATCTATCATTATAAAATTTAAATTTAATATATAACAAGAGAATAAATTTTTATTTCAAAAGTACACTCATTTATTTTAGAATTTAAAAATTAAAAAATAAAATAAATGAGTGTATAAAAAGTATTTTCTCTTATTACTCAACATTAAAACCTAATCATAATCTCAAATAAAAGTGGGGATAATCTAATCTTTAAAAATATTTCTCTTAATTTATCATAATTATCCCTATATTAGTGCATTTTGGGATTATAACTTAATTTTTATAGAATGATAGATAAACACAAAAAATATGATAATATGCATTAGAATAGAATGTTTTATGCCTTAATTTTCATTAATAATCATATATTTTCATGTATAATTTGCATGTTATAAGTGACCTCACTTTATTGATGTCCTTCAATATTCTATTGCTCATCCAGTCTCTCAGGGGCCGACGCTCAAAGCTCTGCAGGCCGCTCCTTACTCCTCCTCACATCAGCTTGCCTCTATGAAGTTTTCAAGCCTCATTACCGATTAGCACACTCTCCAAGTAGGTCGCTCATCCTCGGCCATGTGTGATCCTGCAAGGTAGTTTATAACATACAATCTTAACATGTAATTACATGATTATTGATGCAAATTAAGGCATAAAAACATTCCATTTTTATGCATGTTATCCTAATTTGAGTGAATATCTATCATTTCATACAAATTTAAGTTATAATATCAAAATGCACTATTTTAGGGATAATTATGTATTTTAAGAATATATCTTTAAAGGAGATTATTCCCATTTATATTTGAGATTATAATTGGGTTTTAATGCTAAATAATCAGACAAAATACTTTTTCTATACTCATTTATTTTTTTAAGTTTTAATTTTTCAGAGAAGTGAGTGTATTTTTGAAATAAAAATTTATTCTCTTGTTATTTAAATAATTTAAATTTTAGAATGATAAATAATTTAATTTCTGACCAAATAAAATAAATTTGGATTAATTTGGAGTTATATTTGAAAGTAATAAATTTTCTAATTTTTAGGGATTTTTTCTGAATTTTTTTGAATTTAAAATCGATTTATTAGATTTAAATTCATTAAAATAATATTTTTTATTTTCCCATGCTGATGAGGCAGATGACATGGCATGAGTGGAAAAAAAAAGTGCTCAGCGTGGCGACATATGAGATCGCCACATGTCGCACATGTGTACGCGTGTGCAAGTGTGCATGTGTGAGCGTGTGTACATGTGGGTGCGTATGTGCGTGTGTGCGCACGTGAGTGCAATAAAGGAGAAATCACCATGTTAAGGATTTTCTCTAACTCCTTAATTACGCGCATTTTATATACACGCGTTTTTTTTTATTTTTTCCATGTGAGACTTTGTTTTGTGTTTTAAGTGCATAGGTGATGTGGCAGCACGATGAGCGTCCGATGCGCGTGTTGAATATGAATCGTCAATCTTTACTTATGGCGGGGGGTACGCGGCGCAATCCTACTAGTCAGCGAATCATTTTTTAAACGATTTAATCTCAGTCGTCGATTTGAGGAGTTAAAATAGATGAGATTAAAACCGACGAAAATGCATCCGGAGCATTAGATCAAGATTGGAAAAATGGAGTTTCATGCATTTCTTCTTTGCGCGCGATGTGACATGATCTCAGCGATCCATCTTCGATCTAATGGTCACGACTTAGCCGTAAAAATTTCATATCTCTGCGTTTCATCAGAGCCGTTGATCAAAGATTAACGCTCCATCTGACGGTTACGCCCAAATTTTCTATAAATTAAGATGTTCTTCGACATTATAATACATTCTTGGATTTTTTGAGTAATCGAGCTGTCTATACAACACCATCCTTGAATCTCTCATTTCCAATCGCTTCTAGACTCATTTCCACGTTAACGGAGTGGTTGGAAGT
This sequence comes from Lemna minuta, assembly GCA_024174645.1. Taxonomy (NCBI): domain Eukaryota; kingdom Viridiplantae; phylum Streptophyta; class Magnoliopsida; order Alismatales; family Araceae; genus Lemna; species Lemna minuta. The sequence goes on from CM044105.1 coordinate 18,112,253, forward strand.
GAGATTTCATCTATAGAATAGGAAGAATTTGATGGATATTATGTGGCCTATAAGCCAATCACACTTTCATGTATCTTGTTTATGTTCATTGAAATGAAATTTATTCATTGTCATTCTTGTGTGATGTTTGCATTGAAGTCCATGAGCATGTGCAATGACTAAGTGAATTATGATGAGATCATAATATACTAATCACTAGCCTTTAAACATATGTTCTAAACATTCCTATTCGTGGGATATTCGAGAAGGACATCGAATTATCCAGAAAGAATAACACTATCTAATCCATCTCATATGATGAGTATGACTGATCCTATAGCCATCGATGTGGAGACACTAAGGATAGATAGTGGGTGCTCTTTGGAGAAAGAGTTCACTGAATTGATCTATATGAATTCGGGTATGGTGTTATACCAAACTGTCAATCAAGTTGATTCATGTCATGGTTGTGTATGTGGTCCTTTGACTTGAGACACCAAAGACATCTTGTGGATGGATGATTGTGCTTTGATTATGACTTACGAATCCCTAACCAGGGGATATCTAAAATATCATATATTAGATATGACATGAAGTACATGAAGATGATTGTGTGATCAAGATGGGATCATCCACCCTCGGTATTTGAGGAGATTGACTGAAAGGAATGAGATGCGATGAAATCCTTGGCCAAGGTAGTGGAAATATCAGAGAAGGAGTTCCTGATGATTTCTACGTGCATTAGTACTAACTTGAGTGACCGATTAGGGCTTGACAGTTGACCATACCCTAAGTTATTCATGAGTCTAATGTAGATGAAGGATTATGCATACACGGTAATCGTTGATGGGAAGGTTCCATAAGTGAGTTCTTACATACTCCATATCTCCTAGAGTATGTGGTGTAGCTTGGCACCCAACGGGTTGGCAACTCAACTTATCAATTGGGTTAAATCGATCATTGATTAATTAATCTATATGTGGATGTGGATAATTAATTAAGATTGACCAATAAGGTGTTATTTGGTCTATAGAGTTATTAACTAGTGAGATATATGGACCTAGAGGGTTACACACATAAGGTCTATGGAAGTTGGTGGATATACACATAATTATGAGGGTTTTTTATGAAAAAACCTCATACCAAATGTCTATAAATAGGGGGAGAATGATCACAACTCAAGGTGCCCATGCAAGCCTTGTGAGAATTCTCTCTTTTATTTTCTTTCTCTCTTGGTGAAGACCTTTGAAGAGGAGATCCAACAATCCGGAGACCGTGTGGATACCGCTAGAGGCTAGACACTTGAATAGCTTCAAGAAATTCCTTCAAGGAAACCTGTAGGTATGTTTTCTCATACATATTTGATGATAGGATCATCTGTTCTTGGTGCCTCAATGTTTTGAATATCCGATTCAATGGATTCAGCTGCATTTGATGTTTTGATCAAAATTTCAGAAAGTTATCGACCTCAGATCTTATCAGAATTTGCCTCTTGAACGTCGATGATTGTCTTCGAAATTGCGGAATGAAAAGCCTTGAACCTGGCGATTAATTGGATCATTTTGATCGCTATCTTGGGTTAGATTATGTGTTTTCTTCCTAATCTGGCGTCCTATATCATTAAATTTTAATTTAGAATCGTAGATTAGATTAATTTAGGTTTTATTTTGGATTTCTTCAATTTCGCGTTCAGAAATTTCTACCTAATTCGCTCTTTAATTTCTCCGCAAATCTTGATCCAAATCGAGTGATTTTTTTCTCGTGGATTTGCCCTTGAGTTCTCTTTCCAAATCTGTCAAAACCCCTAATTTTTCACCTCATTTCATCATCCGATTTGATCGAATTTCAAATAATACCTCAAAAATACCATAATTCTTCGTGGATTCAACTAAGGTTCTCTGGTTCCGGTGTCGATACCGGTTTTTTGTGAAAACCTAAACCTATACCTAACTTCGGTTTGGTGTCGGTGACGGTATTGTCTGGTGTCGGTTCGGTGAAACCTATACTTTCGGTGATTTCGTCATTTGAAATGAAAATAAATTGTATAAGGTTTTTATGACTCCATGATACGTAAATATAAAAATATATGTTTCACAAACAAATGATAATAGATTAACACTTCTCAACAACAAATATACAATATATCAAGAATTAAA
>CM044105.1:18116887-18194465 GCA_024174645.1 Lemna minuta
AATAGACGATGAAGGCTAATAAAAAAACAAGGTAAATAATAATTAAACAGTTCAAAATCTAAAATCACAACAGATTCAATTTGTCTTATATATATCTTAAAATTGATATGTGTTTACATAGATTAACAAAAAAATCGGTAGTGTGATTTCTGAAAACAAAAAGAGAGGAACTAGAAATGGAGAAACAAAATACGCAAATCAAAATTGAGCAAGAAACCAAGCATGAAATAGAAATGTAAAACTCAATAGAAAAAAGAACGAAAATCAAGTAGATAATTAGCAAAAATAAAAAAAGAAAAAAAAATGAAAGTCAGTCCACTAGATTTAAAAATCGTATTCAAAATAAGATTCAAAATCGATTTTAAAATATGAATCTAAAAAATTATTTGAAACCAGGGCTCTTTGAGGCAATTTCATTGGAGATCGCTTCAAGCTCTGATTTTGGGAGAAACCACCACAAGAGTTCTTGAAAGGATTTATCAAGAGCATTAGAATGATCACTAGTGAGAATGATCCTTGAGAGCAACAAATGATCGAAATATCCAAGAGTGGGATGATTTTTGGGTGAGAATGAGTTCATTGCTGAAGAGGAAAAGTTGTTTGATTGCACAAGAGCAAAAAATAGACGTGTTTAGGATTTTTTAAAAGGGGAGAGAGGGAGAGCCGTTGCACAGTTATATATTTTTTGTTTTTTTTGTTTTTTTTCTCTTTTTTGTTTTTGTTTTTTGTTGAAATGGTACTTGAAAAGACAAACAGACATAAATTACCATTAGAAGGTAATATGAGAAATTAAACTTAAAAATGTAAAAATAAAATAGGATTAAAATCATAAATACGACAAATGCAAAAATAAGACAAAACTTTAAAGATGGGATTAAAATCATAAGACAAAAATAGAGTTCAGTATAAATGATTACAAAAGATTTATCTTGAGTTGGTTCAAATTTTTTATTTTAGAATAACTGGAAAACCAATGTAATTCTATTGTATAGAGAAAGGTAGGAAGGGATTATTTTAGGTGTTCGAATTTCATCCAAGTTTTGATGCTGATGTGCATCCACTACCTATGCCATCAGTACTTGCAATTGTGGAAATATACCTTCCTCAAACAATTTGGGTAAACTCAAAAAATTTCATGACATCAATAGAATAGAGGATAGATTATCAAATTCATGTTTAACTTAGAAAATTATAATGAGATCATAACATAAAGTTAACTAGTCTTTAAACATATGTTTATTAAGAATAGTACTATCTAGTCACATTAAATATGATAAGTTTTGATCCTTTAGCCATTGGTGTGTAAACACCAAGGATAAATAATGCGTGTTCTTTAGAGAATGAGTTCATCAAGTTGACCTATATGAATCCCTAAATGATATTTTACCTAATTTTCATCTATGTTGATACATGTCAAGGTTGTGTATATAGTCCTAAGGCTCCGAGAGATCTTATGGATGGATGATCATGTTTTGACTATGGCTTACAAATCCTAACCATGAGATCTCCAAAACCTCATAGATTATATACGACATGAAATCCTTGAAGGTGATTGAGTGGTCAAGATGAAACTATGTGTCCTTGATGTAAGAGAGAATTAACTAAAGGAATGAAATGCAGTTAAATCTTTCACCAAGTTAATAGACATATCAAAGAAAGTGCTCTTGATTATTTCCTTTATGCATCAAAACTAACTAGAATGATCGATTAGGGTTTCACAATTTACTATCCCTAAGTCATTTAGTGATCTCATGAAGATGAAGGAATATACATACATGGTAAATGACGACATCAAAGGTTCTATGAAAGAGTTTTACGTACTCAACATCTTCCATAGCACATATATAATTTTGCACCCAACTAGTTGTGATTGGGTGAAATCAATTATTGATTAATTAATATGTATATTGATACAATTAATTGTATGAGGTTGACTAATAAGTATTATAGAGTCAATAGAGTTCTTAAGTAGACAAATGTTTGAGCGTAGAGGGTATATATTCAAATTTTAATCAACTAAGCTAGATAGAGTTTGCTTGAGAAATCTCATTAAGTGACTTTTGTTAGTTGACTTTTGTTAGTTATCAAACATTGATGTTGATAATTTACATTGCTTGCTTATTGATGTTTCTAAAATATTTTATCAATGAATTTAGATCTTGATTGATATTTATCCAAAATGATGTGAGGAAGGTATATCTTTCATAGTTGAAAGTACCAATGGCTTGAACAATTGACCCACGTCTGTATTGGAACATATGCAAACCCCAAGATAACTATGAAAGATATACCTTCCTCACATCATTTTGGATAAATTATCAATCAAGCTCTAAAATTCATTGATAAAATATTAAAGAAACATCGATAAGCAAGCAATGTAAATTATCAACCTCAATGTTTTCCTATTCTCTTGTATTTTATTAATCGTTACAGATTTAAATTATTAATCATTACATAGTATCTTGAAGCAACTTTCTCCAAGCAACACTCTTTGAGCGATCACTTTCCCTCTTTCTCTCTCACAAATGATGACCAAAAGATTTGATATCTCTCTAATCTCGCCGAACATCAATTTCTCTCTACAATGATCAGAGCTCATCTGCTCTACAGAGATAAAAGCTCATTTATATTTCAATTACATTCCTCTTAAAATTAAATTTTGGTTTCTTTTAGACCTGAATTTTATTTATCAAAGATTTGATTTTGGTTTTTTATTTAATAATTTCTCAATTTTCTCTTAAATTGATTTCTATAAATCTGCTTTTCTATTTCTTGATTTCTCCTTATCTTTATTTTGTCTTCTGATTTTTCTCTTAAATTGATTTCTCCTAATTTTGGTTTTCATTTTTCGGGTTTTCTCATAAATCAATGTTCAACCAACCTGATTTTTTGTTTTATGATTTCATCCTTTTGTTTTTCAATCGTTTAACTTTAACTTTAGTAATCTTGATTTCACCTTTCTATATAATTTTTAAAATTTTCGAGCATCTATTTGAGTTAGTTTCAAATCCAATTTTAAATCAATACATCTTTGTTTGGCTAATCTGAAAACTTGGTTATTCTAGGTCATAAGAGTGGTTGATTATTTAAAAAATTATATAGATAATTGACGTCAATTTAATCCTTGATTTCTATATTTATCAAAGATGATTTGAAGTTTTGATTTGCCAACTTTAGAGATCTAATTAGGTTATCTTTGAGTTCATTTCAAGAGGTCCAAAACCTTCCTAGAGTTCTATTTTTTTAGATTATATTTATAATTTATATGTATAATTTTTAAGGGCATTGTTATGCCTTACCTTATTGACCTTGATATGATTTGAGTATCTCATTTTTTGATTAGTTAGAGGGGTTTATTTATAGGTATTTTGATTCTAATTCCTTTGAATCTAATTTATATTCACTTTTAAAAATCTGAATTATTTCTTCTCGTAGTTTTAGAATGTTTTTAACCATTTCAAAAATCTGACTTCTACATAATTCAAAAATTCTGATTTGAATCATTACTCACAAATTTTTAGTTGTGATTGATATCATTTCATTTGTAGTATTCAATTTATCTCAAGCGGTTTAGAAGATAAATTTTCATGTTATTAGTAGATAGATAACTTTCTCATATGGAGTGTGGTTGATATACCATTCATCATCATATAGAACATTGAAGACTATCATATAGGATCATCCAAGATCCACTCAGTTTTCATCAATCATATTCAAGACCTTGAGGCTCCAACAATAAAGGGTCAAACATAAGGATCAAAGTTATCAACTAAAAGCCAAAAGCATTATCAAAAGTCAAGGACAAGTCATCAGGCAGTCTTTACTTTGGAAATATTTTATTTGAGTTTTTATTATTTTAATTTTAACTTAAGTTTGATCTTTTACGATCTTCATTGTGTGTGAGTTTGTTAGTTTTTGGAATTCGGAATAGCTAGAAACTACCCATATACACAAAGTTGACTATAGGTGAGTCATAGTTACCTGTTGAGGTAAGAGGGGAGATTCTTTGGTAAATTGGTTGTAGAGAGGATGAGTTTAGGGAGTTGAACAAACAATCAACTTGAGGCGTATTTGTTTTTTACCTTACAAGATCACGTGGGATTAGGGATGAGCAACCTACTTGGAGCATGCATGGATTTGTAATGAGCTTGAGGACTTTAGAGAGATAGTTCAACTTCAAGGGGAGTAGGGAGTGATAACATGCAATCTTAACACGCAAAAACATGATTATTAATGCAAATTAAGGCATAAAACATTCCATTTGTATGCATGTTATCATACTTGAGTGCATTTCTATCATTTCATTCAATTTTAAGTTATAATCTCAAAATGCACTAAATTAGGGATAATTATGCACAATTAAGAACATATTTTAGAATAGATTATTCTCATCTAAATTTAAGATTATAATTGGGTTTTAATGTTAAATAATAAGAGAAAATGTTTATATATACTCATTTATTTTTCTAAGTTCTGTTTTTCAAGAACTTATGAGTGTATTTTTGAAATAATAATTTATTCTCTTGTTATTTAAATATTTTGACTTTTTATAATAATAAATAATTGAATTTCTGATCCAATGAAATAATTTTGAAACTTATGCATTTTCTATTTTTTAGGGATTTTTTTGGAATTTTTAATGAATTTCTAAGGATTTTTTGGAATTAAAAATTAATTTTTCTAATTTAAAATTGATTTTTCAATTTAATATAAGCGCGTAGGTGATGTGGCGCAATCTGGATCGTCCAATCAATCGCGATTAATGATCGAGAGCAAGATGTGACGTGGCAGCCTGTGGAGCGTCCAATCGCGCGAAGAATCTAAGCCGTTGATCTTCACTTAAAGAGGGGAGTTATGTGGCACACTATTACTCGTCGGCGAATCATTTTAAAAATGATATAATCTCAGCCATCCATCAACCAAGTTATAACGGCTGAGATTAAACCGATGAGAAACGCATCTGAGCGTCCGATCACAATCAAACGGCAGACGTTACATGCATTTTTATAACGCACGCGATGTGGCAAAATCTCTACGGCCGATCGGCGATCCAACGGCTGTGACTTAACGGTAACGATTCTCATTGATGCAATCAATCAGAGCGGTTGATCGAAGATAAAGCGTTTCATCGGACGGTTACGCCCAAATTGGCAATAAATTGAGATGTTCTTCGACATTTTCATGTATTCTTGGATGATTTCGCTCAATTGATCTATCTAAACACCTCCATCATTGAATCTCTAGCTTTCAATCATTTCTAGACTCATTTCTGCGTCCACGAAGTGATTGAAAGTGAGATTTCGTTGATCGATTAGGGAGAATTCGCCTCTTGAATACTGACGATCATTTTCTAAATCACGAAATGAAAAGCCTTGAATCCAGCGATTAATTGGATCATTTCGATCACTATCTTGGGTTAGATTACCTATTTTCCTCCTAATATTTCATCATGTATCATTAATTTTTAATTTAGGATAGTTAATTTAGTTAATTTCATCTTTAATTTTGTATTTTTTGTTAAATCGCATTTGGAAATTTCTCTCTAATTCGCTCATCGATTTCTCCGTGAATATTGATCCAAATCGAGTGATTTTTGTTTCCGTGGATTCGTCTTTGAGTTATCTTTCTAAATCTACCATTTTTCCTAATTTCTATCACCAATTCATCGTCCGATTTGATCAAATATAAAAAGATCTCTCGAAAATCCCTTATTTCTCCGTGGATTTGACCCTTATTTACCATTATACCCTTAAATTTGAATTAATTTCATTAAATTGGCAAGTTTGGATTTTATTTTGACACGAATCGGTGTGTAATTAACGACCGCATCGATTCGTTCGGTCAGAGAGCAATGCACAAAGCTTTGGGACTCAAACTATGGGAGACAAAACGAGCAGCAACATACCTAAGGATGATGACCAAGTGAGGTCACTTGCTAAGAGTGTGAGCTGGCGAGATCCTAAGTTTGTGTTTTGGACTTTGATGTGACTAACCTGAACACTAAGTAATTTCTATCAGAGAACTAACAAGATGATTAATAATTTCTACTGGGGGACTAAAACGTCCAGGAGAGACTCCAAGGGAGTTGTCTCCTCCTAGGATTGGAATGGAGGTTTGGATACCTTTTCTAGTATAAAAATATCTCATGTACGAGTGATGTGATAAATTGATTGGCTAATCAACAAATTCATAAAGAGGATTAGATAACATAAATTGTCAAATTAACTAATTTACCCCCCCCCCCTCAATTAGTTAATTCACCATCCAATAAAGGGAATTGCATATTTGTCTTCAGTTTTTTAATCGATTTTGACATGAATTTGATCTGCCTTTGATCATGTTTGATTGATGATTTGATTGTTCCTTCCATTTTGACTTTATACTGATTCATTGACATTCAATTCATTAATTGGTGTGCACGTTTAATTCATAAAAGTTAACCATAGAATCAATAAGCTTTTTGTTCACATGTAACTTCTTGGGCATTCATTTCTGACTTCCCTAAGAGACTCTCATTATGACTTCATATGCATTAAATTTTCTCACCATATTTACTAGGACATGAATTCCAATTTTTTTCATTCATATGCATTTTTTTAAATGTATATTATTGTTAAATTGATATGATTTCTTAGATGCTATAGCTCAAAATAATTCTAATATCCTAAAATGCATGACATATATGTAGATAAATTTATAGACATTCTTAATCTTTTGACATGTGCGATGTGTGATGATATATGATTATTGACACCTACACTGAAATAGTAATAAATCTGTTATAAATATGATTAATGTAACAATATATAGATATATCACATTCATCAATGCTATATCTATTTCACCGCCACTTTCCTTGGTATTCTTACATAGACTACTTGATTATATTCCTTACATAAGCACTTTGAAGATGCATTAGATGACTTCATCATATGCGTAAATCCCGAGAATGATATTATCTTTCACTTTGACTCTTTGTTGCGACGTCAACCAGTCTTGGTATTTTGTGATTCACTGGTGATGTTGTCCATTGGAGGTATCTCTTGGATTATTACTATGAGATACAATAAGTCGAGAATTTAATAAGATTTTTTTTCATTTGTCTAAAAAAATTTTGTTTAAGGCCTTTTACTTAAATTAATTGGTAAATTTTTTTCTTAAAAATCTCTCTCTTGCTCATGGACCTTGGCAAAAAAGTGGGCATGGCCTTCGGATTGGCTCATGTATTGCTAGTTAAAGGGTACAGAGAAGTGGGCTTAGATGGACATGACACATAAAAGAGTGGTGGGATAGTGAGTCTCTGATCTATTTGAGAGCTATCCAAGCTTTTGATAGGAAAAATCATGCTTTTGGTCTACTTTTCTTCAATAGGTTAGAAAGAAACCCTAGCCCTTTACATAGTCCCTCTCCATTCTTTCTTCCTGCATAGGCTAAGTGACACGAGTTTGAGTGGGCCTCGCAGAGCCTCCCATTCCTAGCATTCCCACACTCAATTATTTGAATTTTTGAATAATTCACCGAGAGAAATTTTTCTTAAAAAATGCTTTTTATGCATCATAAATGGCAAGAAAATTTGCAATTGGATCAGATAAATAATGCATTATCTTCCATTCCACACGGATATATAACATTTTGACCAAAGATTTCTTCAAGTTCTCAAAATTTGCCCACAAAAAATAGATAGGTCAAGGAAAATCCACGTCAATAGAGACAAACACAAGATGACCCTCACCATCCGAGGATGATCTTGTCACTTATGGATACCATAATAGGAAAATAAATAGAGGATTCGGGCCGGCCCAGTTTTCATGGGCTCCAGCTCTTTGCTTGTCGCTTTCGTCATAGGATCCACCCCCGCAACATTCTCGTGGCACTCGATTTTCTCTGCATGGCTTTTCTGGCTTCCGCGATCGGACGGTGCGATGGCTTTTTCGCGGAAATAAACGGTCGAGATCATTTTTCAAGAAGGATGATGCAGATCGCTTTGTATTTTACGTCTGACGTGGCGGGTACGACCCTTCCTCTAACAGAAAGTCATTCGGCGGGAAAAGAGGACAGAGAGAGAGAGAGAGAGAGAGATATTCTACACAACGGAAGAGGTCGAAGGTTGGCTGTCCGTTAACCGCTCTGAATCTCCACTCTCTCTCTCTACAGCTGACCTGTGTCTGATCCGCGAGACAGGGACGAGAAATAGAACGAGGAGAAGAGAACACTGAGAGCATCTATGATCAGCTTCATCAGAACGCTTGCCTCCTCGACCTCTCTCTAATTGTCGGTAAATTTTCTGGTGACTTGCCTAGGAATGCTCTTTTTATACATCGTCGGTGCCTCAGATTTATCATCCGGATTCGGCTATTACGTGAAGTTTAGCTTTACCTCCAATTCTGTCCAAATGCGTGTGGAATTTCGACCTCGCAATTCTGATTTTACGTGGCCAAGTTTGCTCTATGCATTTTCGTTTTCCTATCAGAGACAATCGCAATAGTTTTTCCGTATCTCTTATTTGTTCGGTTATCGACGCGGAAAGATTGTTCAGTCTTCACTTGCAAAACAAGTTTACGGTAGATAACGAGATTCCTCGACGTATTAAATAGTTGATGACATTTCATACGTACATTGAGATAAATATTTCTGGGGGTTTTTTTATTTAAATCTGCCTCCATTTGAGTTCACCGAAACTTCTATTGTCGTCAAATCCCATTTCCCTGGACTTCAATAAAAATCTGACCTTCATTAGATCTACATATTTCTTTTCAGAAGGTAAAATTAGGCGCGCAATCAATTCGCACATGAGATGCTAGTACGCTACATTAAATCATGACCGTCGAGGTCGTGGTCGTAATGGATAATCAAGATCTGGAAAGCAGAAGCAACGTGACCTTGAAGGATTCACGCTGGTCGAATTTCTGCAAAGGACCCAGCCCATCTTCAGCGAGATTTATCTACGGATTCATCTTCTTCATCACTAGTCTTCTCGCCTGGGCTATTAGGGACTACGGCCACAAAGCTCTCTCGGGGCTCAAGAGTAAAATCTCTCTTCTATTATCTGAACTTCCGCCCTCATACTTTGGCTTCAATTTTTTATTTTTCTTCTTTACTTTGTCAGGATTTCAAGGATGCGACGGTGCAAAAGAGTGCCTTGGAGCTGGAGGCGTTCTTCGTATTAGCTTTGGCTGCTTCGTATCCTATTAGCTATCTCCCTGATCTTTCTTTCGTGACTCACTTACGCTACGAGATGTTTCTCATGACAAACATCATCAGATATTCTTCTTCGTGATGTTTCTGTCTACTGTGAAGACAAAGAAGTTAGCCGAGCCGCGGAACACGTGGCATACGAAAGCGGTGGCATTGGAAGATCCTTATCTGGCTAGGTCTCATGACTATCCCATTCTCGTTACCGTCTGCAATCATCAATTGCTATGGTAAGTTCATCATCATCATAGTGGTCGATCACTTCATTTCATTTATTTGTATATCTCATGTTGGGCATAGTTTTTCAGGAGAAATCGCGCATCTTGGTGCGGGGTATGTACCCGATACTCGTGCATCTATTGTGGAAATATTCTTCATTAAATTTCTAAGTTTGGACCGTAAAATATAGGATCTTCCTAGTGATCCAGCTCATTAGCGTCATAAGCTTCATAACGTGGCTTAATGCCTGTTGCAATTCAGAGAAGAACGCCGAACGCTGGTACGTCTTACCGAATCATTCGCGCTAGAAAAGTACGATCTTGAAACTATCTTGAAATTCGATTTTGCAGCCGAGTTCGAGTCCTGATAGCGTCCATCGTTTCATACTCCTCTTCCCTACTGGGAATCATTATAATGTACTTTTTGTATGCGCCGGTGATATCGTACAAGCTCAACATTATATTCATCTCGTTGACTCTGGCTCTCGTGATAATTATGACCATCGTTTCGATCCATCCGAGGGTTAGTTAAAATCAACCACAATTTTTTAAGCCTTTGACTATATTTTTGCTGAGTGTTGACTTTCTCTTCGGTTCAGGTCAACGCCGGGTACTTGGCTCCCGGGCTGATGGGAGTATACGTTGTTTTCCTCTGCTGGTGCGCTGTGAGGAGGTATTCTAAAAAAGTTAATAATTTGGGAGTTTGATGTGGCGCTAATTAGTCAACGCTTTTTTCACTGGACGCTTTGATAGCGAGCCGCGGAGAGACCAAGTCAACAAAGGTCCGACTGAAACACACAAGGACTGGTTCACTATTGTGGTTAGGACTTCTCCAATTGATCGAGATAGTTGACTAACCTTTGCCTACATTGACCTTGGCTTTGACTTTTTCAGAGTTTTGTGATTGCTGTCCTCGCCATAGTCATGGCGACATTTTCCACGGGGATTGACTCTAAGACTTTCCAGGTTTAATTGCACAGAATCGTTGACTTGTTATCAACCGACGTTAAGATTTTTTAATCTAAATTTCATCAAATTTTTGGGGTTCAACCCAGTTCAAGAAGACCGAGGCGGAGCCGGATGATGTTCCGTACGGTTACGGCTTCTTCCACTTGGTCTTCGCCATGGGAGCCATGTACTTTGCCATGCTCTTTATCAGCTGGAATGCTCATCAGACTGTCAAACCGTAAACTCTACGACAGCCAACACTCCGAAGTCAACTTTGATCTTCCTGCTCATGACGGCATTTCTTATGGTTGTCTTTTCTGTTACCCTCTTCAGATGGACGATAGACGTCGGATGGGCAAGCACGTGGGTCAGATTAGTCAACGAATGGCTGGCGGCCGTCGTTTACGGTAATATTCTCGTTCACTGCAACAGATTATCCTCCTGTCAAGGTCAACTCTTATTACAATAAACTGAGGTGCGCTGACTTTTTCTTTCTGCTGCGTCCCACAGTTTGGATGCTTCTCGCCCCTATCGTCCGCAAACGGGAGGGCATCTGAAGCTGCCTGACACCGGAGAATCTGACCCTTCCAATTTTTTCCTAATTCTTAAATCCCTGTATTAATTAAATTAAATCCTGTATTAATTAATCAATTTTACTGACAAAGTAACAATAGAGTTTCTAATAAGCGAATGGTAAGGAGTCGCCACGTGTCAATTTGACCAACGACCACGTCTTCAAATTTCCCGAGAAACTCTCCACCGTCGGATGAGATCTCGGCGGTGGAAGAAACAATCGTCTTTTTTTAAAAAAATCTACGCACGAACGTTAAGGCATATTCCGTTACACTGGCCGATCGAACGTATGGAATTCATCCACGTCGCCAATTGGCCTCCGCCCACCGCTCGTTCCCTACCTTCCTGTAAGATCGCTTGGATTCTGAATCGCTCTCTGATGAAGTAAGAGGAAAATTCTAGAATGAAGGAAAAAAAATCTCAACCTATCTGGGATCAAGCTTCTCGCCCCTTGAAAACCCTAGATCGCACACCCTAGGGTTCAGGATCTCGGAGTCCTGCAACGATTTATTCGTGATGGCGGAGTCTTCGTCGACTGGAGCTGCTGTCCCTCTGGAGGACGACGAGCATGAATACGAGAGCGATCCCGACGAGGCGCTGCTCCCTTCGGCAATGCGCCGGAGAGAAGCCAGCGACGACGAGGATGGAGTCGAGGAATCAGACGCTGAAGGGGAGGCTGTTAGGGTTTCGAGGAGGACCGGCCGGATAGCATCAGAGGAGGAATCGGATGGTCAGGGCGGGGCACCGGGGTACGATAATGAGGAGGATTCTGGGCGGGAAGAGTACGCGGAGGAATGCGCAGAGGATGACGATGAGGAATCAGTAGAGGATGTTGATGATCAGAACCACGTCGTGGAGAAGGAGGATCAGCGTGAGAATGCTCAGGAGGAAGTGGCGGAAAAGAAGGTGAACGAGCCCTTTGCGGTGCCCACTGCCGGGGCCTTTTATATGCATGATGACCGATTTCGAAACAGTAGAGGCGGGAGACGAGGGTGATTACGGCTCTAATATTTTTAAGATTGTCGAGATTGAGAGTCTTCTGTCCATTTGATTGATTTTTGATTTTGCAGTCGCGTTAGAGGAGGGAGGCGATTGTGGGAAACTCAGGACGAGAGACAGTGGGTTCATGACCGATTTGAGGAAATGAGTGTCCAGGATTCACGGCGCAAGGTGGTTTTCTTGCATCGTTCTTTTTCAGTTTATCTTTGTCCTTCCATATTATCTCTTCATTACGATATTTAGTGTCAGGAATTGTACATATAGAACTATCATCCTCGGTGATCACGAGAGTATGTGGCGGTTTAACTTTCTCGTTCAAATCATTAAAAAGCTGCGGTTTGATTTTAGAATCTGAACTTATTTTTTAGAATCTGTGCTGAGTCAAATTATTTTTCTCTTTAGGAAAGGAATCCCAGAGGTCGTTTTCGGGGTCGTGGCGCCAGCCGCGGTACTGATCGTGCCAGAGGTCCTACCAGAGGAAACAAGCCTCAATCTTATGAAGGGCGACCTCATGGATATGATGATCGATCCAGGGTTTTCGTGGATGATCAAGCAAGATCTTACGACGATGGTGACCATCAGAATCATGCTTCAAAATCTGTGAGAGGCAGAGGAAACAGGCGGTATGAGCCTCTTCCTAAGAGCAACAGCGAACCCCAGATCACTCAGAATAAGCTGTGAGTGCTATTTAAAACTCTATGTGAAGCCTTATATTGAAATCTAATACCTATGAATGTAATGTTCTTTAGAAGTGGAAGAACAAATGATGGAGCATCCATGAATGCCGGAACGAGGAAAGCTACCAGCTCATCCAGTGGTCATGCTGAACAATCTCAACAACAGAAACACATCTTTAACTCCAACTTGAATTCTGCTTCACCTCCATTCTACCCTTCTAATCAAGATATTCCTGCTGTTGGAGAGGGTAATTTAAGAGTTAAACCTCTCATTCAAGATCGGTATGTCGCTGATGAATCTGACCAGCCTGTTAATGTGAAAAATGTGCGTAATTTTCAAAGAGCACAGGGCAGGGGTTTTACCTCATTAGCCCAGGCGACTGTCCCCATAAATCCACTTGGTCCACGGGCTAATCAAACTGCAACTCAGTCTTTACAAAGATCATCAAATCAGGCTCAGTTGACCAACTCATCTGATTTCGGACTATCAGATTCACCTAGTGGATCAGTGAAATCGGTGTCCACAGTATCTGGAAAGTCAAAAGCCAGCACCCAAGGAAGTGGTAGAGGATCTTTTGTGTACGGTGGAGCCCAGGTTATAGGGAGCTGGTGGGCCCATGAGCCTCGCTCATGGTGATCCAAACTTTCCTGGCCCTTCAGCTTTACTTCCGGGTAGATGTTATTCTTCGCTGATCAATATTTTTCGATTTAGTGATTTTTTTGAACCTCGCCAAAAAGAATTGGTTCAATGATTTTGTCATGTATCTTCAGTTATACAATTCGGAGGCCAACATCCTGGTGTTCCAACTGTAGGAATGACTCTTCCAGGATATGTTGCTCAGTCACAAATGGGTTTCGGAAACTCGGAAATGACTTGGTATGCCCTGTCAGTCCTTCCAGGATATATCTTGTAACTGTACCTTCTCTCTGTAACCTTTCATTTAAAATTGAATTTATATCTCAGGTTGCCTGTCTTGGCGGGCTCTGCCGGTGGAGTTGGAGGATCCTACGCTCCGTACTTTGCTGTCGACGGAAACTATTACAGTTGTCCTCCTGGTCAAACATCTTCCACGGTGTCATCATCGCCGACATCGTCTAGGTTTCTCTCATTCTTCATCTCCTGCCTCATCTTCCGTCTTAAAATTTACATCTGCTGATGCAATTCGTCGATTGACTTTTTTCAATCAGGGACGCAGCCTTCTTGAAGGCTGCTCACTCCTTGAAGAATCCTCAAAGACTGGGTACTAATTCTATCTCAACTATCATGATTTTTGGAAGTGTATCTCCTGTTTTCCGTCATTCTAATCTGTCATTTTTTTCTTCTGATTTTAATGCAGAGATCACCAATGACGAGTCTGGTCAACGCCAGAATAAGCCTCGCAGGCAAGAGTGCACTTCAATAAACTGATTAATACGCTTTATTGAGATGATCAAGGGTGTCTGTAATAAATATCACACCTCATAACTGGAGCAGGTATTCTGAGATGAATTTTGGTCAGTGAAGTGAGTGTACGCCGTCGTTGTCGTCCTCTGTGATTCCGTTGACCAAAAACTAGAATCAAGTGAGGTGCATCAAACCCTCAAAATTTGTTAGGTGAGTGTCTTATATCATTTATCCAGGGATTTAAATGGAAAATATTGATGATCGACTCTCTCTCTCTCTATAATTGGCCGAATGCAGGTACATAAAACGCCCTGCCTGCCTGCTGCACGGGTCAAGACGCGTTGCAGTTTGTCGGGTGGCATCTTCTTTTCTTGACTTTGGTAAGTTTTTCTCTCTCTATGAGTCTCTGTGTTTCTCTCTCTATGTAATTACTAAATGTTATTATCTCTCTTCTTGTTGTAGCTTCTTGTTGGTGCGTGGCCTTGGTTGAGGCTTGTTAGAAACGAAGGTGAGAGAGAGCTACGATGATGGGAGAGGCGTAGATTCGCAGGTGTTTCTTGTTTGCTTTGTGTTTCAAATCAGTGTAATTCCCCGTGCACGCTTCAATCAAAGTTTGTCCCCTTTTTTCTCCCCTATTCTTGAGAGAGAAACCCGTGGATTTAACACGAGAACCTTAGTTGAGGGGCCCACGGACTCACTCTCGAGAAAGAGAGAGAGGACGCAGTGAAGCCGTCTGTCCTAGAGAGAGGATGCAGTGAATGTGCCTGTTCTAGAGAGAGGTTGAAACGGGATAATAAAGCCGTTCCCTAGTTCTTTCTTCCTCTCTCTCCCTCTATTATTCTCCCCCTCCAAATTCTCTCTAGGTCTCTTGTGCCTCCTGCTCACGTGGGTAAGCCGGCAACATGTGTTACTCGCCAGGCTTCCTCCTTTCTCTGTAGCGGTGGCCACATGGAGGGAAGCTTCTCCCTGCAAAGATGGAGCTTTCTTCCGCCGGGTTTCCTGCTTGTTCATGTATGAAAAGGCGGCTTAAGTAGAGAAATTCTTGGGTTTTGATGAGAGAGAGGAATACCGGGTGGTGCTTTTGTCGGAGGGATGGGAAAGAGGAGAGCGTGGAGGAAGGCGATGGCGTGTTTCTTTCCTTATAGGAACCAGCGCCTGCGAGGTTTTGAGGAAGACGAAGGCTTGGAGAAAACTTTGATGGATCAAGGGATGATGCTCGACGACGTAGATGTTTATGACGGGAAGAAGAGTTCAGACTTTCGCCTGCAGCCCAAAGTCGCTGTGGTTCTCTCTCTCTCTCTCTCTCTCTCTCTCTCTCTATCCAATTCTTCTTTGTTAGTCCAAAACTCCCTTTCTCTATGTGTTCAATTCTTCTTTGTTTGTCCAACTCTCTCTCTGTCCAATTCTTCTTGGTTTGTCCAGCTCTCTCTCTGTCCAATTCTTCTTTGTTTGTCTAACTCTCTGTCCAATTCTTCTTTGTTTGTTCAACTATCTCTCTCTCCCTCTCTCTTTCTCTCTCTAAATTATGTTCTTAACCCATCTATCTTCAGCAAATCCTGGCCCTCTCGCTATCTCTCATTTCTTCAATTTTGTGCAGACTACAGTCCTTCGAGTGTCGATGCATTGCCATGGCTGTGCGACGAAGGTGCGCAAGCAGTTAGCCAAGATGCAGGGTACTTACGTCATTCCTCTCTCTCTCTCTCTCTCTCTCTCTCTCTAGACATATCCGTGTCAATGTTACGCTGAGATTCATCATTCGTGCAGGGGTGACGTCCTTTGACGTTGACCTAGACAGCAAGAAGGTTGTAGTCGTCGGGAGTATTTCCCCCATCGAGGTCCTGATCAAAATTTCCAAAGTCAAAACTGCCGAGCTCTTGACGGCGCCCCCTGGTCAACCCTCATATCGTATGCTTCTACCATGGGCTTCTCCAGCACGTGCTAAATGATAACAAGGCACGTGCCAAATAACCATGTTCACCTGATGAATGGGTTTATGCCGGATTATGCTTTCTAGTATCAGAGTTGAATTTATTCATTCACTCTATATAATCATTATAAATGATAATTGAAAGAGTAAACTATGAAGGTGCAATAATCTACTCTTGTAATTTCAACAAAATAGTATTATTTTTCATCTTAAATTCATGTAAAACATGTTTCATGTCATGAAACAAGTAGTCCATGCATTTGATCTTTCTCTATATCAATGCTACCAAGATTTTGAAAAAATTCTTAAAATCTAAATGTTGCGAGATGTAATTCATATATTGAATTTTTTTGCCTCTTTAGTCACTATCAGCTTCTTGATTGATGAAGCATTTACTACCAACATAAAAGTTCGCATCTTTCGAAAGAGATTAAATGCATTATTAGATGAATTAAATCTTTCAATTATGCGTGGTTTAGCAAGATTTATCATTTTATTATTGTGAAAAAATTAGAAATCAATGTCGTCATAACTGTAGTTTAATCCACACAATAAATCATCCTTGACTCATTTTATTCTTCAATTTTTTGATATGGCGTGGGCTTCTAAATAATAAATTTTCCTTAAATTTTACCACAAAAAATAAAAAATCGGCGCATTCAAGTTTACTTGTTGTATATCTCTCGATGTCCTCATTTGATTATGGTTTTCATCGATAGGATTTAGACAGAATTTTTTAGGTGAAAGAACAATTAATGTGAATAGAAGAGCCCACTAGTGTCCAACTCTTACCTATCTCTTTCTCTCTCTCTCTCTCTCTCTCTCTCTCTCTCTCTCTTAAGTAACTGTAATGCATTTTTCTCATTCTCTTGTCTCATATTTCTACATGGTATTGGTTCAAATGCTATGGGCAATACGCTGTGTTTGGCCAAGTCAAGCAGAGGCACAATTGTGCAAGCCTGCCAAAAAAGTGTTTTTCTTGGTTTTTTGGGGGGGGGGGGGAGAGAGAGAGAGAGAGATAGAGAGAGGGATGTCAAAAGGCCAAAATCTTTGTCAAGAAAATTAGTAGACCTCTAGAGTAGTGCCATGGTTATTGGCCATAGCTTTTAGCATGTCAAAAAGTAAAAAATGGAAAAATGGAAAAAAAAAAAGAAAAATGAAAAATTAAGAAGAAATCAACACCAGGAGAAAAATAGGAAAAATGGGGAAAAAGGAAAAAAAAGAAAAAATGAGAAAAATAATGTCTACTGTTTTGTCTACTTGTCACAAAAAGAAGGGGAGAACTCTATCGGGTCTCACTAATCAAGTTTTATTAATGCTCACAAGCTAACACATCCACATTGGCTGAGTTCTCACTTGTGTATGTGACAAGTGAGAGTACATAAGTGATGCACTCAATTGATGTTTTACATGAGAATAAAATTAAATCCCCTAAAGTTTAATAAAAAATAATTTGAAATTTAACTATAAATGCCAAATTTTGATTCTCAACTAAGTGAATAAATGAGATAGAGATTAATGTAACATTGACTCAGTCTATATCAAGAAATGGAAGAGTACATGAGTTTATATAGGGAGATGAATATAGATGAAGAGACAAGAAGATGTAGAGACATAGGTTTGGAAGAAAATGAACAAAGGGATATCAGGGGTACTGGTCATACAGAGAGAAAGAGAAAAAAGTTTTAGGGAGATAGACGCCAATGGAACATCTTGACATGGGCCTAATGGTTCATCCTGACACTCCCCCTCAAACTAAAGTGTAGGCATGTCTTGCTTGCCAAATGAGAATATCATAAGAGATCTAGGAGACAAAAAATGTTGGTTTCCAAGGAGATAAAGACTCAAAGTTGATTTCACTAAGATGACCAATGATAGAATTTGAGGGGATGCATTGCTGAGGAAATATGTTTCTCAGGAGACTTTCTACCACAGGGGACGTTCTATAAAGGAGACATGGTATTGATAGGGAGATGAACTAGATCATGGGTTGACTTTAATATTGCTAAAACTAATCAAATTCACAAAAAATTGAATTTATAATATTCTTAAATCATATTATTATAGTATATTTAAGAATAAAATCCATAGGGAATTCATATTTTGAAAGAGTAAACATGGAAAGAGACATCGGTATAAGAAAAAATTGGTAATAAGAGATAATAAAATATATTATTATTATTTAAGTAGATGACTCTAACATACAATCAATATCTGAGACTATATAGGTGAGAAATTTTATTAAGGATGAACAAAGTTTTCCAGCTCAATTGAGATATTTATGGTATCAAGTAAAGTCCACATGCTAGGCGTGATAATTTTGAACTCATTGTCACCTCTTGTGGTTTCAAGTGTTGTATGGTGGATAAAAATCTTTCAAGGGTACCAATAGTGGATATATCTTTTTAATACTATATTTTAATGATATTTTATTGAAAAGTAGTGATTGGAAAGACATTTCTTTAGTCAAAAACTATCTTCAAAATCCCTTTTTTTAAGGACATACAAAAGCCAAAGTAATTTTTGGGTATTTAATTTTCTTAAGAGTGAGACAAGATGGTGTTACCCCAATGCAATTATCTGTTAGACCTACTGCACAAAATTAGACCTCAACCTTTTTGGGAGGTTGATTATGCTAATTTATATGAGACATTGATTGGCAAGTTGATTAATTTGACAATGACTAATCCAAACATTTATTTTACTTTTGGTTCTTGATAAAATGCAATAGATACTTTCAATTAAATTATTTTTAATGCATTTGAATGCACATACACTTATGAGTCATATTATCATACATGTTGACGTCTATTTTCATGAATTCTATGTCATTTAACTAAAATCCTCAATTTATAAAATTTAAGGCTAATTTTTTTTAAGGCTTTTAAAAAATCTTTCAGTTTCAATCTCATTTTCTTGAGATTTTGAATCTTGAGTATTTACATGAATATAATATGAATAATTAATAGAAGAATAGAAAATTTTATTTGTAAATCACCTTTGAATCCATCTAGCTTGATTTATCTAAGTGAAATTGATGAATTTTTTGGCATAAATATTTCATTCTATTATTAATTTTGAAATTAAAAGGCATATAATGATAGGTCATTTAATTTTTATTTTAATAAAGAAACTTTGGATGAAAAAAGACTGGTATTTTGAAAGTTTTTCAAGTAAAAAATGCAGCTATCACTACTAATTCAAAAACAAAAAAATTTTTTTTGTTAGTGGGGACAAGCATTAGCAAGGATAAGAAAATACGATAATAAACTTTTCACTCTGACTTTAGTGAAGTTGGGGTGAATATTAGTATTGGGACCATTAAAGGGTTCAACAATCTTAGGCATATATAGTATCCACATGTGATGCTGATATGAGGTATCGAAGGTGAATATCAAATATCCAATATCCACATACGTTATCTCAAATAACTAATTAACTATATATAGATTAAAAATATTATAATAAAGTAGATCCTAATTTATGTTTCATTAAATTTACTTTTAAATTTCAAATTTTGTTTCATTTCGTTACTTTAACATTTGACGTGTTTAATTTTTAGCAATTGTTTCACTTGTTTAATTTTGTCAATTGTTTTTCTATTAGAAAATTGCATCAAAGATAAAATTTTTCCAAACTCGCTTAATTTTATTTTTTATTAGAATTAAATTAAAATAGAGGTGAGTAACAATCAAATCCATGGAGAATTAGGGTAATTTCTTGATAAGTTTTCAAATTTGATCAAATTAGATGACGAATTGTGATGAGAAACTAGGAAAAATTATATTTTTGATTAAAGACTCAAATATATATCCATGGCGTAAACACAATACTCAATTTGAACTTGAATCCAAGGAGAAATCAAAGAGCAAAGTGAGAGGAAGAAAATCACATGAATAGACAGAGATAATATCAAAATTTATAATAAAAAAATTAACTTAATCTATGTGTTGAAATTAAAATCTAATATTAAATGAAAAAATAATAGGAGAAAAAAATAACCTAACCTAAAATCATGCTCAAATGACCCAATTAATTGCAGGATCAAGGCTTTTCATTACACATTTTGTAAAATAGATCTTCAGAATTCAAGCAATGAATTCTCCCTATTCCTTTGAGGAAATCTTGACTTTCAAGCATTCTTTGGATGTATAAATGAGTCTAGAACATGAATTAAGCAATAGATTCAATGATTGAGATGTCTAAATAGTTCAATTAATCAAAACATCCAAAAATGCATATACTATCGAAGATAGAGGATTTATAATAGTTTGAAATTGGGCGTGACCATTGGATCTTCTCCTTTGATGGGATCAACGATCATGATGGAATATGAAGAGGTGAATCATTATGGCTAAGTCATAACTGTCAGATCTTCATTGGAGCATCATAATCGTGCCACATATCCACGTGAAGGAGAAGCATCGTCGAATTGTGCCAGTTCAATTATGATCGAACGCTTCATATAGCGTAGAGGACCATTGGACGCTTTGAATATTGGCTGTTATAAATCTTCAGATCAACGGCTAAGATTCATTCACTAATAAGACGAATCAATGCCCAATTAGAAGTCGCCACATACCTCGGCTTTAAGTGAATATCAAAGGCTCAAATTAAATCGGAGGATTGAACACTTCTCCTTGCGTTATGTCGTATGTGATAAAAAATAAAACACAAATAGTCCCACATTAACAAATTTAAAGGAATCATGATGTATAAATAACACGATGGGCTAATATGCGCCATGTGTGCGTCACGTGGCGCAACACAAGTGCACATGTCACGTCAATCAACACTTTAAAAATCAACATTTTTAATATTTTTAGTTAAAATAAATTAGAAAAATTCTTTACCTTGAATCTCATGTAAAAGAAGATACAACCAGGGTTTAGGGTAGGGTTCGCCTACCGTCATCTGGACCGTCATCCGGTACCGGTATCTGCCAATACCAGTACCCTATGACCGGTATCCAGTACCCGATACCGTCATCCAGTTCTGGATGACGGGTATCGGATACGTGGGGACCGGGTGCGTGCATGGATGCTTCCGATACGATCCGTGCATCGGATGACCCAGATCTTGGATGATGGTATCGGGAGATACTGGTACCGGATGACGGTATTCTCCCGATACCATGTTTTATAAGTCCGTTAGAGAGAGAACTAGGCGTCATTTCATGTGCAGAGAGATTCCCTTGGGATCCGAAGTTTTGCATGAAATATGCAACGTAAAGAAGAGATCGAACAAATGGAGCGCAGATTTCTTCAAGGAGAAGGAAAGAGAAAGTATGGTAGAAAATAATAGATGGACGAGCAAATGACGCGCAAATCTCAAAAGAGATAGAAGAGAAGAGAATGAGAGAGTCCAGAGGACGGATCTCAACGGAGTATTTGAAAAAAAATTATTTACTGGAGATGCTCAGATAATTTTCTCCAGATCCGCTTGGAGAAAACGGAAGAACGAAGATAGGAAACGGTCGACGATAATACCTTCGCGCTGGAGAGAAAACTGGCAGTGAGATGAGGGTGGGCACTGGACGATATCAGGGATACAGGGAGCAAAGCTATTTATTTAGAGAGAGAGAGGTGATAAAGAGAGAGAGAGAGAGGGAGTCATTGAGAGAGTAACATTCAGGGACGCAACAGCACCACCCACTCGGTCTCATTAGACAAATGAGAATAGAGAATTAGGGTTAAAAAACTTAGGGTTAAACGCAATTACGCAAAAACTTAGGGTTAAACTGGATGTCGGTATCGGTTCCGATATCGATATCCGGTATTGACATCCAACGCTAGCCGTTAGCGGATGTCGGTATCGGATGTCGATATCGGAAACCGATACCGACATCCAGTAACCGATACTGACATCTGGATGTTGGTATCGGGTACCGTTTAGGACGTTAACGGTACCCGATACCGTTACCGCAACAGATACCGGTATTCGATACCGGTACCTGAACGGGCGAAGCCTAGTTTAGGGAATCGAGTGATTCCCTTCCTTCATCCATCTCATTGCCGCCTCTACTCATTGATTCGGGATACCTGACAAGGAGATACCCGCCATCAAATTACGTCAAGTATGTACCTTCTTCCCTTGGCATGAGTCGATACTTTGGGCTCGCGTGTGTTTGGAGCAGTCCCTAGTTGGGGTAAAAAATAACCTAAATAAAACACGTGAAAAAATTATTAAAAAACAAATAAATAAAATAAATAAAAAGAAACAAGAAGAAGAAAAATTATAGAAAAATCCCTAAAAATTAAAAACTCATATCTTTTAATCCAAATTATTTTTTATCACAAATTTAATAATCTATCATTATATGCATTTTAATTTAAGAAATAATTAAATAATAAATTCTATGCATTTTTAACTCAAAAATACACTCATCTTTCTTTGAAAATAAAACTAAATTATAGATGAATGTTTTAAAAAAATATTTTTATTTGTATTTAAAACTCAAATAAAATCTCAAATGTGAATAGGGATAATCTATTTAAAATTTAACTTTGATTTATATATGATTAACCCTAAAAATAATACATTTTAAGATTTTTGATGTAAATTGCATAGAATTGTGAATATGCACTCAAAGTATGACAACATTGATAGGAATGGTATGAATTATGCCTTAAAATGTACTAATAATCATGTAATCTCAAGTATACATTACATATCATCACCCCTCTTCATGGATGTAGAACAGTATCGCACACTCTAGACGCACGTGCTGTTGAGAACAGTACAAGGTGCCTAGGCATCACTGTTTATTGGGTTCATACAAAATGTCCGAAATCATGATAGATATCTGAGGAGCATTTACTAGGTTTTAGTCATTGCATAAAATTAAGACAATATTTTAAGTCACTTGTAAACAGATTTTCAACAAATTTATGCATAATTCATACAATTCCTATCCATGATTTTCATACTTTGAGCATGACAATTGGCAATATTTGAGGGTTATAGATAAATAGGATGACGAAAAAAATCTTTCGACGGCTCAAAATGTTGATAGAAACATGCATTTTACATTGGATCACCGATGATGACGGAGAAATAAAGCCATCTACACCTTGTTGGAGTCGATTTCGGTTAAATGAAAGACGGTTATCAATTCAATTACGAGCGACAACCTTGAACTTTTTGGAGTAATAAAGGATAGGGAAAATGCCCAAATCAGTCTCTTACCAATGCTTTGATACCAAGTGAAATGAGAAAAAAAAAAGAGAAGCTGGACCCATTAAAGGCATTATTGGTTCCTCGGAGCCTTTAATGTTTAAACGTACCCATAAAGTAAACTAGTTTAATAGTCTTCTGTCAGAGAGGAAAAAACGTAAATATTTACCTTAAGGCCCACGTGGACCACGTGGCCTCTGACTCCAGTCCTTCAAATGATGATCTTCCGTGATCAACTCACTGATCGGACGGTCTAAATTCATCTCAGATAACGTCTTTGACCTATCATATCAATTGATCCCACGCGTAATGCCGACGACGATATTCCCTCTCTTTCTCTCTCCACCACGTGAGAGAAAGAGGGAGAGTTTCAGATCTGGAGTCCATTCTCAGAGTAAAAATCCTAAAGTCTCAGAGAGGTTTAAGAAGCGGATTTCCGGTTTCTAAGGTGGAGATCTCTGACTTCGAAGTGGTCAAATCTCTTTAAGCTGACGACGATAATTTTTTCGCGGCGGTTTGTTTTTCTGATATCTTAAGGAGCCTCGAGAAATTTACTGGGTAGGTTGGCATGTCGCTGTAGACTTTTTCATTCTAGCCAAAAATTACCGCTATGGGGGAGCCGGAATTGGCTGATCCCGTCGTGAAATCCCTGCGCCAGAGCTCTCTCCGCGGTCCCGGAAGCTTCAAGAATTCCGCCATGTCGGGGAGATCGACTCCCAGAGGTTCTCCTTCTTACCGGAGAGCGTATTCCGCTAGAACTCCAAGGAGAGAGAATGCTCATTCGGTTGCAGGGAAATTTAGTTGGATTCGAGGTAATCGAGTCGTTTTCTGGCTGATTTTGATTACTCTCTGGACGTATATAGGTTTCGCCGTCCAATCGAAATGGGCGCACGACGCAAACGGTAGAGAATTCGTTGATAGATCTCTACCTAAGGCTTTGAGTGATGATGATGACATCAGCAGCATCCCTGGGGGAGAGCTGCTCCGAAAGGTTGGCGTGCGTGGATCCAAAAAAGTCGACGCCTCGCCCAGTTTATCGAAGAAAACGAGTTCTCATAGGAAGCTGAAGAACAAATCGACTTTTGAAGAGATTGATAGGATACCCAAGAAGAATACTTCTTTACGGAATGCTGGTTGGGCCTTTTGGTGCAACGGAGGAGAGTATTCTGGAATGGAGTGCAGGAAAAAGAAGGGGAACGTGCGACAGGAAGAGTAGATTTGCTAATCTTGTGTGGTCCAGATCTTTTCTTTTGATCTTCCACGAGTTATCGATGACGGGGGCGCCATTGACGATGATGGAGCTCGCTACCGAGCTTCTGAGCTGTGGGGCTACTGTTTCGGTTATTGCTCTGAACAGACAAGGGGGATTGTTGCCTGAATTGAACAAAAGAGGCATCAGAGTAAATGATAAAGGGGAAGCAAGCTTCAAGATGGCGATGAAGAGAGATCTGATCATTGCTGGATCTGCTGTCTGTTCTTCGTGGATTGGTATGTAAAGATTGTTCAGATTCATTTTAGGGAAGAGTTACTAAGCAGTTGATTTGATTTGATTTGTTTTCAGATCAGTATCTTGATTTCTACGGCCCAGGTTCCAGCCAGATAGTCTGGTGGATCATGGAGAACAGGAGAGAGTACTTTGACCGGTCAAAGAAGTTGCTTAACCAAGTCAAAACCCTGATCTTTCTGGCAGAATCACAATCAAAAGAGTGGTTGACCTGGTGTGAGGAAGAGAAAATTCATTTAAGGTCAGAGCCTGCTGTCGTTCCTCTATCAGTCACTGATGAGCTCGCGTTTAGCGCCGGGATCCCCTGCTCTTTGAACTCCCCATCGTTCACAGTGGAGAGAATGGAGGAGAAGAGGCGTTTGCTGAGAAAAAGAGTGAGGAGAGAGATGGGTCTTGGAGACAAGGACATGTTGGTTATGACGCTCAGCAGCATCAATTATGGGAAAGGTCAACTCCATCTGTTAGAATCGATTTCCCTGATGCATCAACAGAATTTTTCAGCAGCGCCGCAGTTGGACATCCGAGTCAGGAGCTTGTTTGAGGGGAAGGATCTGACTGCCCTAATTCTTGAGAATCACTTGAAAGAAACCCGATTGGCTGACGTGGTCAACAGAAATCTGACCACCGTTCCCAAGCCTCAGAAGAAAAAGAGGAGGCGGTCAAAGTCAAGGAATCCCGCGAGGAGGTTGTTGACTCTGGGGGATGGAAGTCAAGACCCGCCTCTCAAAGTCTTGATCGGATCTGTTGGGTCAAAGAGCAATAAGATTCCTTACGTCAAAGATATATTGAAGTTTCTCTCTCAAAACGGTGACTTGTCAAAGTCTGTACTGTGGACTCCGACCACAGCCCATGTTTCCTCTCTCTACTCTGCGGCTGATGTCTACGTGATAAACGCGCAGGTCAGTACCCTGCTGGAGCTGTGTTCTCGAGCTTTCAATTTTGATTTATCTCTCTAAGTCTTCCGATTATTTTCTCATTGACTACGTCGTTTGATCTGCTTGACCTGCTGGACTCTTCTCACTAAAATTGTACACTGGACCGGTTCTCAGGGTATTGGGGAGACGTTCGGAAGAGTGACGATTGAGGCCATGGCTTTCGGGTTGCCGGTACGTGTTCGCTTCCCTCTTTCTAGAGATAGATGGCTAAATAAATTGATAGAGAGATTGGTCGATAGAGAGAGAGAGAGAGAGAGAGAGAGAGACTGATAATTAGAAAGAGATTACTGATAGATAGAGAGATAGAGGGAAAGATTGATAGATATATAGATAAAAATAGAGAGGGATGGATATATTGATGAGCCGACAAATTAATATATAGATGGATAGATTGATAGACAAATATGGGGAGACACGGATGTATGGATAGATATACCTGGAGATGGATGTATACGAAGAGATATACGTAGATGGATAAAGAGATAGTTGATAGAGAGAGACATAGATTAACAGGTAAGAGATAGGTAGACTCACACAGAGGGAGAGAGATGTAACGAAGAGGGGGATGAATGGCGCAGGTGCTGGGAACAAACGCGGGGGGAACGAGGGAGATCGTGGAGGACAAAGTGACGGGTCTGCTGCATCCGGTGGGCAGAGACGGGGAGATCGTGCTCGCCCAGAACCTCCGTTTTCTCCTCAGAGACGCCGCCGCCAGAGAGCAGCTCGGCCTCAACGGCAGATACCGCGCCACACAGAACTACCTCAAACGCCACATGTACTCAAAGCTCGCCGTCATCCTTAGCAAATGCATGAAACCCTAAGTAGTTTCTCTCTCTCTCTCTCTCTCTACTTATCTATCTTTCTCTCTCTTCCCCGTGGCCACCGGAATAATGGAGATGCTTGCCGGCCAGGGAGAATGAGAAGAACAAGGTTGTCGGTGGAGTTGTTCTCCTTCGCCTCCTTCCGAGGCTACTTTTTATTGATTTGTATTCTTCAGCTCTCTCTCTCTCTCTCTCCATTAGAACAGTCGTTGTCGTATTAGCAATCTAGTAAAGCCCAGTTCAATTCTATTACGTTACAAATTTTTTCCACTCAGAATTTCAATTTCTTTAAATTCCTCAATTCTTCGCTTGCTACTAAAAAGCCATACAAGAATAACTTCGTAAAGTCGCCGGTGGGCCCAGTACTCCCCTGTGGGGTCCATTTTTCATAATAATGAAGATTTTAAGAGCTATAAACTCTAATAATGTAAATAAATTAAGGCGAATTGAAAATTAAGTAAATGGGAAATTAAAATATATAGAAGCTCTTATAAGTTCAGGCAGGTGGAGATTTTGTTACCTCCGTCGAAGAATGCAGGTGTTGTCTCGGTTCATTCGGTTCGGCGTCCCTTCTCCAACGATTCCCCTATTTGTGTCCAGATTGTCGGTCCTCAGAAACCCGTCGTCGTCGTCACTCCTTCGATCGTTTGCGGTTATGGCGGGATCGGCGGAGGAATTCGTAAAGGGAAGCGTCTCCCCCAACGGCGTCGCTGTCATCACTCTCGATCGGCCTAGGGCTCTGAATGCGATGAATTTAGGTCTATCTGATTTCTAGTTTATTCGTCCACTCTTTTTCTTTTCTTTTCCGTAATTGAGGCGTTAGACCCAATTATAAACTTCTTTGACGGTAAACAGAATCAGCGAGTTCTCTCTCGTCGTTCAAGCGCTCCCCGATTTTTGGGTCCCGCTTGTAACTCACAATCCACTGTTCTGAAATATAATAAGATAAGTGAGAAGGGATAGTACTTATATTACTTTATCCGAGAATTTTTTTGTTTATAAAACCGGCATTTCTGCTTTTCTTTAGACACTATGCGAACTTTTTTAAGGATCGGATGTATATATGACCATTTTAGTGAAACACGAGGTTTTTCTCTGGGTTTTACTAATTTAATCCTTGTTGGTTGGGTCTGGTTTTTTATGTTTGTGGCTTGGCCATTTTGTGATTGATGGGTTGTCTAAAAGCAGCGTTTTGTATGTTGGATAAAATGGGAGTGACATCAGATTTCTGAGAACTTTAAGCAGAGGCTGTTTGGCAAAGACGTGATTGGTATGTTTTCAACAGATCGTGATATCTAAAGACAATAATTTACTGAAGCTTCAGAATCAAACAGTTTTAGAATATCGAAATTCATTTACTGGGGCTAGTTTAGCGGACTGAGGGACTTATATTATCTTCCCTGACAAGAATATTGGACATTGTGATCGATCTCAAAATTTCTCAAGTATTCCTACTTTTTGCCTACTTAAGTTTAAGCGTGGGGCATTCACTTTTTTTTTATGTAAATTTGTCTGCAGTAAATTTGTATGTAAACTTTTATTTGTAATGAAATGTGGTCCATTCTCTATTTCTGATAAAATTTACTGCAGCCCATTCAAAAATCCCATTTTCTTTTGTCCGGACTTAAACATAAATGTTAATGTTGTTTAGTTTCTGTAAAATTTCTTTGCCACTTTCTAAAGAATATTTTTAATAGGCTGGAAACTCGCTTTTATACAGTTGATTGGTCGAAAAATCGACACCAAATGACAGTTGGTGATCGTTTCTTGCTTTTTTCTCTCAGATATGGACATAAAGTACAAAAGCTACCTGGATGAATGGGAAACAAATCCCAGTGTCAAGTGTGTTCTGGTTGAGAGCAGCTCTCCACGAGCCTTTTGTGCAGGTGATAGCCTCTCTTTTCTGCTTCTGGGCAACTCTTTCTGCTCTCTCGATTTTTAAGGTTCTTTGAGGTCATTGGTTTTTCATCTTCCGGGTTTTGGCACATAAATTGAGGGATGGAATCCATGTCCAATGCAGGAATGGATATTAAGGGTGTTGTCGCTGAAATTCAAAAGGACAAAAACACAACTGTTGTGCAGAAGGTCTCGCTTATCAGTCCTTTTGGATGCGTTTTTTTGAAATAGTGGGTTATATGTCTTCATATAAGATGAACTTACATTATTCTTGTCTTGCTATTACCGTGTTTGGCATGTTTTTCGGGTGAATTTCTTCCGTTATATTCACCTGATAACTGGACAGCTAGTGTAATTATGCAGGGGGTGATGTGAAACAGATTACCATCAGCCGTGAACTATCTGATATGGCAAAGGTCGTGTCTTTTTTGTTTACTTCTATACCATATTGATTAGATTCAGACAGTATCTCTCCCTAATTTTTGCTCACTTTCTTGCATTTGGGCCTTCTAATGGCTAAGTAAATGGGGTTGCTGTGGAAGCTCGACCCATGTATGTTCTTCCAAGGGGAGAAGGGAAAACACTGAAAGAAAAAAAAATTGCTTGTTCCTGCAGAAAATAAGCATGGGACACAAAAACGAAAAACATGAATTGTTCGCTTAATTTTTGAAACCCTGCTAATAAAAAGAATATGGCCATTACAAATTCCTCCCTTTTAAAGAGTAATCCACTAACCTGGTTCTTGATGAGCATCTCTGAAGTTTTCTGTTAATACATGCTGGGTAGTTTTCAGTTCTGGCATACACATCAATCCTTGTAATTGGATCTGATGGAAATAAAGCCATCCAGTAAAACATCTATTGCTGTTTCCTCTGGAAGTAATTATGGCCTCGGACATTTCTCTGCCTTCTTTCTGCCATATCTTTATAACCCTAATGGCCTCATCATGCAGGTTTTTTCTGCCGAGTATTCTCTTATATGTAAAATAGCTGCATATAAGAAGCCTTATATTTGCTTGATGGATGGTGTAACAATGGGGTTTGGAATTGGCTTATCTGGTCATGGCCGTTATCGAATCATTACTGAGGTAGCAACAATCATGTACTAGTTTCTTCCTTGACTCTCTAAATCATAAATGTATGACCTAAATTGAATTTCACTTTGTTCATATCAGAAAACTGTACTTGCTATGCCGGAAAATGGAATCGGCTTGTTTCCAGATGTTGGTTTTGCATATATAGCTGCTGCAGAGCCCTGGAAATGGAGCTGTCGGTATGTGATCTTGAATCACTATATTCGCATAAGTTATGATGTTGTGAATGGTAATGTTACTAACGTTGGTTATGTGTTCTCACACAACACGATCAAGTTTATGGCTGCTTATCATGTGAGATCACAATTTTATGTATTGATTCATATGCCTTAAAGATCGCCAGAAAGAAACAGAACATGATCATTTCACTCATTGGTTATTTGGCTGATAAAATTGACCAATGCAATATAATTGAATTTTTTTCATTGCTCTTCTCTCAACTGACTGTAAATGAAAGTCATTTTGTTGCCGAGCTTACCATTTCTTCCTACGTTTAGCGCTTTTTGTGTAGAACTTCTGAAGGAAAGATATGCAACAGATGATGAACATACCCTTGACATTGTTGCAGGTGTTTATCTAGGGTTGACTGGAAAAAGGATTTCTTCACCTGCTGACGCATTGTACATAGGCCTTGGGACAAATTATGTGCCCTCTGGAGACTTGGTTTCTCTGAAAGAAGCCCTCCTGGGTGTAAACTTGTATTATTCTTATCTTCAAAACTTAGCTTTTGTTTCTCGCTTATGATTTAACTCAGTGGCATATGAAAATACGCCACTTTTCAGTGTCTGAAAATATGCTGCTCGAGTTATTGTTTCAATATTCTTATTAGAGTGATTTTGTGGAATATATTAATAGAGCACAGCAAGAGTAGAATAGGACCAGCACATTGATACATTGTTAAGTATTGGGCCCTCAGTAATATGGTTGAACAGCAGTGGTTTTATCTTGGGAGAGTGAACCAAGTAACCAAAGAAAAACCCAAATACCATAAAATGCTACACGTTTGGAATAGGGCTTACTGTGAGTATGTGCCGATTCTTACTGTGAGGATGCTCGAGGGGTAGCTCTTGTGGACTAGAAGATTACATGCAGGCCTCTCCACGAGGGCGGTCTTGAAAATTCAGGATGTACGATGCATGAATCTCGCCCTCCTTACCAAGTGGGTCTACCGAATGATGTAACAGCCAGGAGACCTGGTGACGCAAGTCCTTGCCGAGAGCTAGTGCTTCTCAATGAACTGGGAGAGTAGAAGTCGTCCTACCCAAGGGGCCTCGACATTTTAGAAGGGACTTCAGCCAATGTTTGTCGCAGTGCAGGCGTGCTTTCCGTCCAAGCTTGGGGAATGGCTCGCACTTTTCGCTCTGGCTGGATAACTGGATGGGGAGTGGGGTGCTGCAGGCTAGGTTCCTGCGCCTTTTCGCCTTGGCTCTGGACCGGCAAACCATGATCACCTAGTATTGGTCCGACACCTGGCGACTAGAGTTCTGCGGGAGACTGTCAGCCTCTGGTCCCAAGAACTCCTAGACCTCCAACGCTCCCTGGCAGATCTTCGACAGACTGCGTCGGAGATTGACAAATAGGTATAGGCTGGCCCATGCTTCTCAACTAGGGCAGCCTACGATCGGCTTGCTACCGAACCCCCTCTGGATCTGCTCTCGACTTTGGCAGTATACCAGACCATTTGGAAGAGAAAATGAATGCAAGACCAGGGATTAAACCCAGTCGCGCACCGAATTACTACGAGTGAGCCTAGGGAGGGATATCGTAGGGTGAACTACTATAATGTAATGACCTACTGATACCAACAAGCAAATACCTTCCCGTACGTCGTCTCCGGAACCCCTGGAGTGTGCCGAGTAGTGTCAATCCGAGAGACCTCCCGGTCCACGTCCACGCAGGCGGGAAGCCTCGGGTCGTCAAAGGGGAGCTCGACAATCCACCCGACAGATTGGACCACTGTCTCAATCCACTCGAGTCGGCTAATCACTCGACTTAAACTATGTCCTGATGGCGGTAGAGACAAGTGCGAGAGATACTGGAAGAAATAAAGTACTCCAAAGTAATGATAAGGGGATGCGGGCCTAACCTGCGGGGCGCGAGCCCGGTCGATCGTGATGATGAAGGTCGTTCGTAAGGGGCACGGACGGTCGGCGAAAGTAGGCCTAGTCGGCGACGTCGTAGTCTTGGTGGAGTCCTTGGCGTGATGACGTTTGAAGCCGAAGGGAGGACTCACAAACGAGGCGCGCGGCAAACGATCAGATCAAATGGCGCACGCGCTTGCAGCCAGAAGAGCGTGCAGAGCGTCCGGAGAGGCGTGCAGAGCGTCCGGAGAG
Source organism: Lemna minuta (assembly GCA_024174645.1). NCBI lineage: Eukaryota > Viridiplantae > Streptophyta > Magnoliopsida > Alismatales > Araceae > Lemna > Lemna minuta. Next base: position 18,148,564 of record CM044105.1, read on the forward strand.
GCATGCAGGCGCGCACTGGAGCGCAGGATGAGCACGGGAAGTGCGCGGGACACGCTGGTAGGCGCGGGGCGAGCACAAGGGGATCAGGGTCGCACCTGGTTGCACACAGGGGCGCAGGGTGCGCTTGGGTCTGCGGTACGCGCCTGGCGCGCGGGTCACGCACTGGTGGGTCTCGGGCGTGCCTGGGTGCACAGGGAATTCATAGACTACGCGCAGGACGTGCCTGAGTGCGCATGCGAGAGCGAATCCAGGCGCGGGTGCTCACGCGGCGGTGAGGCCAGGCGTGGGTGGTTTGGTGGCGGGCGCGACTTGGGGTCCGTTCGCGGAACCACGACGGCAGATCGCGGAAGGGGCGGGGCAATGGGATGGAAAAAGGAGGGGGAAGACGCGATTGCTGGCGGAAATTGGGGGGAGGGGGTGGAAGAAGCGGCGAGGCGATTCAGTTGCACGGCGAAGGGGACGGTGTAGCGTGGCGAATGGAATTCCGTGGTGCAAGGAGTTGATTTCCTCGGCACGGTGAGCTGAGTTCTGCGTATTGAACGGGATCGGTAGTGGGGCAAAGGGGTAGGTGAAAGGTTGGATGACGGGTGGAATTCGCCAAGTGACGAGAGGAGTTCTGTCGGCAACCGGGTTGAATTGTGCCGGAGCAATGGAGGGGTGAATTTGGAAGGGCGGAGGTTAATTTCCGGCAGGGAATCGGAGAATTGCGGGGAGGTCAGGAGGGGCGTAAGAAGCGGGCGTCAATGCGAGAAGGGAGCTCAGGAGGGCGACAGAGGGAATGCTGACTTTAATGTCGGCAGGGAATTGGGGGACTGTATGAAGTCGTCGGCGGAAGGAGGGAGAGGCGGGGACGATTCTCAGCAGAATCGTAGGGCGATTGACAAGGCCTGTCGGGCGATGGAGGGAAATTTCGGGGGAGGGGAGTGCGTGGAGGAGGTCGGTCAGGCTCAGGAGAGGAATTCAATGGGGGAGGCGCGAGGAGGAGGCGACGGATGTTGGGAATGAGATTGAGGGTGAGAGGGAAGATTAACCGTCGGAATTCCGTTGGGGGGGACTAGCGAGGATGCTGGAGAGAATCCGGGTGGACAGAGGGTAGAGGACGTTGGGTGGAAGAGGGAGGAGAGGGAATCGGATGCGCGTGAAGCTGTAGGGGAGTCGGGAATGGCGAAGAGGGAGAAACTGGAGAGAATCATGAGGCGATGGGGAAGAAGGGGGGGGGAGGTAGGAGAGGTGATGGCGGCGCTGGGCAGTGGCGGCGGCGGCAACTGATCCAACAGCAGCGTAGGTAGCGGGATCAGGGCAAGGGGAGGCTGCGGCGTCGGCGGGGGGCGTGGCGGCGGCACATATTCGTGCGACGGCGGCGGAGGCGGCGGTAGGTCTCCTTCCCCGATCTTCCTTGAGCAGCAACTTGAGAGGGAGTTCACTCCTTTCTTTCTTCAAATGACGGCTAGGGTTTGTGGGGGGGGGGGGTCCATAATAGGCCGAGAGGGGAAAGGGCCCACTTAAGGCCCACAACCCAAAAGCCTAAACATGCTCATAGAAAATAAGGTCCACAAAGAAGAAGGGTTTCACGAGTAGGATCCCGAAAAGGGAAGAACCCACCCGTAAGCCTAAAAGGGGTAGGGTAAAATAAGCAAAGGCCCGCTTAAACACGTGCGGGCTAAGGAAGTCCATAATAACAAAATAAGGCAGATAGGTTCACTCGTGCGCAAGCCCGGGATGTGACGTACCGTGGCGAGACGAGGTCCTTACGCAGTGTAGTGGAAGTTAGTATCCTTTGTCTTTGCCTGTCAAGAGGGCTGGACGCGCGCGGGTGTCGGCTCCTCCGGCGCCGTGGTGTCATGCCTTGGTGTGATGGGGGTTGTACGCCACCAGAAAACTTCCTCTCAAGGTGAAGATCTTTGGGTGGCTCCTTCTCCGGAGCCGTCTCCCGATGCGACACAAGCAAAGTAGGCTGATCCCTGGCACTCGGCTACATGCGCCCTATGCTTGAGAGAGAGGGAGGACTGCTCCCACCGTTTCTTTCGATGCCCTTTTGCTTAGGAGGCGTGGGGATCGGAGGGTTTCCCCGACATGGACACCCGGTCAGTGGAGTCCTTTTGGGACTCCATCCGACGCGGCCCATTCTACTGTGATGCCGAGTAGCAAAAACTCTTTGCAATCCTCTGGGTTATTTGGCTTCACAGAAACAAGGTCGCCTTTCGGGGCGACCAACCCTTGGCCATGGCTATCATATACGACCCCTGAGCAGTGGCCAGCGCCTGGCATCGATGGCTCTAGCCATCCCATCACTGTATTTCATTTTTTCTTTTTCTAATGTCATGGGGGCATCCTCTTTTGGGTGACCCTCTTTTTCTCTTAAAAAATAACAAGAAAATGCTACACGTTTTAGACAATGAAAATCTTTATATTAAAGTTAATTTGTGGTTTTACGAATTTTCATTTACTTCTTGTTCGTTGTAAGCAGCTCAGAGGATCCCCACAGGGATGTGCAGGCTACACTGTCAGCTTACAGCAGGCAGCCAGAATCAGAGTCCCAAATAAAAAAGTATTTTCCGGAAATTTCTTCATCTTTCAAAATAAATAAACCAGTAGCAGAGATAACTGAGGACTTGAATAAACTCCAGCAGAGTTCCAACCGCGCTGGTATGTGGTTTCGATGATTTGGTGGTTATCCAGTGGTTCATTCAGTTTATCTGATTAGACCATATAGTTTTATGTTATGTAGTATGGATTATCTTCCTTGTTTTTATGGGCTTTTTCATGGTTTCCTTGGAGAGACTACTGGAAAGTTCATTTTGGACGACTTAGCTTGAAACCTGAGCATTATGCCCCCACACAGACATTTTTGGACAGGAAGAAGATTTGTCGTCTTAGTTCTTCTAGCCTTCATGATATTTTGGGTTTAAAATGGGGGGCAAACTCTTCTGTCCACCATGGACGTCATTTTTGTTATTTATATGATGCAGTGGCAGAGTGGGCTGATGAGGCTCTATCTGGCCTTGGGAAAGGTGCTCCTTTCTCTCTTTGCTTAACTGAGAAGCATTTCTCTCAAGTAGCATCTGCCTTTGGCGATACGGAAAATCACCTGTCCAATGTAACTCAATTTATCATTTTTTTTCATGTTTTTGTTATTCTATGGCATTACAGGAAACTTGTGGACTGTTGGTTTTTGACTTCTTGTTGAATTATTCAGTTAAATGGAGTAATGAGAGCTGAGTATCGGATAGCGCTGAGGTCATCCCTGCGAAGTGATTTTGCAGAAGGCGTCAGGGCTGTTCTTGTGGATAAGGATCAGGTCCTGAGATATCTTCCTCTGAATATACATCACTATTACATTCTCCCTGTAAATATCAAAAATTGCATTCATAACACGGTCTAACCTTATTATCCCAATTTTGCAGAACCCTCGGTGGAACCCTGCAAAGGTAGAGGATGTTGACTTGCAGGAGTTGACTTCAGTCTTCATCCCACTTGAACCGGGCATGGAATTGGATGTCTGATGGTAATCTCATGATTGCTGTTTACGTTACTTTAATCTCGTGTTTATTAATCACATCAACGCTGAATAAGTTGTCAAGAACTCAGCAAATTACTATATAGATTGGATGTTTCTCTCTCTTCTGTTCAGAAAATAACTTATTTAACTGCCCCTCGGGGTCAACGGAGAATGGCTGTTTGTCAAGTTCTGCAGTGGCTGCTGTTCAACTGTTCTTGGCGACGACCATCCGTTGGCCACAAACAATCGTACTCTAAGCTGCAGCCAACACACGCTTGTTCATAATGCAATCTTTAAGACACCCAGGGAAATTAAGCTTAGCTACATTGAAAATGGAGAGAAGATTCATCAAAAGGGATCAACACTGAGCATCCGACAACCAGTAGCTATTTTGAAGAAACCAACACAGAAATGGAAATTATGCACTGAAAAACATAACAGCCCCATGGATTTATCTTTCAATGCTAGTCAAAAGGAAACATGTGATATCATTTGAAGTAAAGATGATAGTCAAAAGGAAGTAAACAAGTGTGAACCCTAAAATTCATACTGAATTGAAGTGTCAAATTCCTTCTTCTTTTTTTGAAGTGCAAAAAGTAGATCACTCATGATTGGCGAGTGACAACGTAAAGAATGGATTATTACAGAAGTAGACATCAGTATGGATCAATTTTTTATGCTCTGGATATCTGCATTAACCCTACTAAATCTTTTTATTGTCTGCAACCAATGAGCCAAATGCATCATCTTGCAGATCAAATTGAACCAAAGCGCATTTCAGCTAATGCTTCTAAATATTTTAGTCACCAAAAAAACATAGGACTTTAATGGACAGTTATACTAGAAAAAGAGCTGCAGAGCAATCTTCAGAGAGATTAAGTGACCTAAGATTTTGGGTTTAGCAGGAGAAGAAGGAGACAAGCTGAACGGCAGCTAAGAGTGAAGTTAGAAGCACAAAGAGGAGGGGTAATCATAAAATTTTGAGCCCAGAATCGCCAAGTCCAGATGAAAGCCTGTATAAGAGAGAGCATTGAGTACATCCTTTACAATCTCACCAAACTATCACCTGCTCTCATATTTTTCATTCTTAAAAGCAGTCAAGGGTATTGACATTTCAGAACACCCAGTTAACCTAAATTCTTGATTTTGGTCTATAAATATTTACTATTGATTAGATCTTCAAATAAGAAACTGATGGAAAAATTAGTGCTGTTATTGAGAAATTGAGTTTCAATATTTCGTTGAAAGTAGTAGTTTTAGAAGTAATCACATTTATATAAGAAGATAATCATATTTAGAATTTTATTTAAATCAATTTAGAGAGATGAAAATGGATCTAAACATTTTTTTTTTGAAAAAAGAATTATCAATGTGATTCTCATATAGGTTCAATGTGTCCTCCTGAAATGAATATTGATGATAGAAAAAATAGGGTTGAATCAAACAATCATATGGTTCAATTCATATAAGAATGGCACTCAATTCCCTAACAAGAGCACCAAATTCATAATGAATTATTTATATCTTAAGAAGCAAAATTGTTGAGATATAGATAATTATGTAGAGTAATTTCAAGATGATCCATGGGGAGCTAAGATATTATTAAGTCAGCCAAGAGATGATTTATAAGACTGATTTGAGAAGGCTAAAACTAGGATACACAAAAGATAGATTGTTTAGATATTACATGATAGAAAATTTTGAATAGATTCAAGCATATATTTTATGAACAGGTTAAATTTATGTGCCAGGTACTCATGTGTATGTGTGTGACTGAAATGATTGTAATCTCTTTCTCGAGTTTTTCCTATCGTCTAATCCGATCTGTTCTCTGCTTTATTGGGTATTCGTACGATTTTTTAAGGGAACATTTGGAAGAAAATGGAAGAAGAATACAAAGAGAGATCCTTAGTAGGATTGGGTTGAGAAGATAGATTTTCAAGAGATGAAGACATTACTGGTGGGACTAGGAAGTGGCACCTTGTCTTCTCTAGTTTTGAGAAGAAAATGAAAGAATCAGATTGATGATTATAGAATATAAAGTAAAATTTAACATGAATACAAAATATTTTACAATAGGTGGAGAGGACAGTATGAATCCTCAAGAAAGACCCAATGCAAAATTCCCTCATACCAAGATCCCCTCCATAAGTAAAAAGGGGAGAAGAAAAAGCCTCAAATTTGAAAGACTAATAATTCGTACCGAGTAACCCTCGCATCTTCTCTTCTAGAATCAATAAAGGGAAGAAGCGTAAATCATGAAGGGATCTCCATAGAAGGGAAAAATCCTCTATTTATAGGAAAAATATAGCTCGTTGGACTTACAGATGGCTCTTGAAAATCCCTATTTGACAATTTATTTCCTAAAATATTGCAATATCATTTAATGGGTCATTTTGAATCTCCAAAATAGAAATAATCCAATCAGTTTCATCTCATTAAATGGGTATTACAAAACTCCCCTCTCAAGGTTGTGAGAAGCTTAAAAATCTCCTCTTGGCTCAACTTTGACTTCACTATCGCATGAATCTTTGGGACAATCAACCATTCTATAATGGTAATCCTTTTGTTTACTCAATGCCATGATGTGATGAGAGTAGGAAATCTCTAACCCATCACTAGCTGGCATTTCAGCATGTGTCCACATTAGTACAGCACCCCATTTTGAAAAAATCTTCTAATAAATACCAAAAACCATTAAGTCCCGAGAAATTCAAAATCATATCTTAATTTTTCTTGAATTTATAAAAATAAGAACTTTTGATCCAAAACTCCTATTTGGATGAAATTTTCACTAAACCATTGTATTTCAGCCTTCTTTCTTTCATTCATTGATCCTGCCATTCAAAAATATATGATGAAGTAGATCAAAAATCACACCAAAGATGACACTTTGGTTTTTAAAAAAGCAGGACGAAAGAAAAAAATAAAAGAAATTGATGATAAAGTGAAGTAAGTTCATTCTAATGATTCATTAGAATCAATTAATAATGATGAAAATGAGCATATCAATAGCCCATTATCACTTAATCATGAGGGGTGAGGGAGGAACTTTTTTGAGTCAAACTTAATTGTTAGAGTAAAGAATTCATTGTAAGTCAAACTTACTCATGCACTAGACTTTCCCGTGTGGGTAATATATGGACTCTTTGGGAGTCGAGTAGGTTGGTAGTTCATGAGTGTTTGAGATATTCCTTACCAAAGCATCAAGTCGCAGGATTTACTCATAGTAGATATGGCTTTAGAAAAGGCTCATACACTTTAGGGATGCAAACAGGCCAAAGGGGAGTCAAGAGTAGGGAAAGGTGATTTAGGAGTCAACTCATGCATGGGGAGAGATGAATAATACCAAGGAGACATTAAGGAGTGAATTTTCCTGAAAAGCATAGTGACGAAACGATTTCGTGCGGTCGTTGAATACACACGAACTCGTGTCAAAAAAAGTTCCAAACTCACAAATTTAAAGTTATAATAACAAATTAAAGATTATAGTGGTGAATGAGGGTCGAATCCATAGAGAAATAAGAGAAATCTTTGAGATATCTTTAAAATTCGATCAAATTAGATGATGAATTGAGATGAGCAATTAGGACTTTTAGTATATTAAGAAAGATAACTCTAATACGAATCCACGGAATAAAAAATTACTGAATTTGGATTAGAATTCACGGAGAAATCGAGATTTGAAATTGAGATTGAAATTCGATCGCGAAAAGTGATTAAAACCAAAATCAAAACTAAAATTAACTTAATCTAAGCTTCAAAATATAAATCTAATGCTAAAGGAAGATGAATTAAGATGAAAACACTCAACCTAACCCGAAAGTCGCGCTTGAAATGATCCAATTAATCGTCGGATTCAAGGCTTTTCATTCCACGATTTCGAAAACAAAGTTTGGCGCTCAAGATGTGATTTCTTCTAATTCTTTCAACCAATTCTTGATTTCAAACACTCATTGGACGAGGAAATGAGTCTAGAAGAGGAAGGATTCAAGAGATTCTCAGATTGTGTGTCTAAACAGTTTGATTTTCTAAAAAATCCAAGAACAGATTTTCGCGTCGTGAACATTTCAATTTTATGGGCAAATTTGGGCGTAACCGTCAGGTGCGTCGATTTGATTTGATCAATGGCTCAGATTGCACGTCATTTGGTGAATTGACGTCTTTAAGTCGCGTTTGTCCGATCCATGATGAAGCGTCCATATTTCACCACGTCATTCGTGAAGAAGAGGCGTCGTTTGATGATGTCCATTCAATCTTCATCGGACGATCGCGATGAATCTACATGTCAATCTGGCGCATTTAATCTCGACCTTTATAACGCCCCAAATCAACGGCTGAGATTAAATCACTTTAAATCTATTCGTCGCCTAATCAGATGTCGTCTCGTATTCCTGCGAGTAAGTGATATCCAACGCAAGTGGTTTAACCGCGCGATCGGATGTCTCTCGTTGCGCCACATCACTTGCAACTAAAAACAAACATAAATAGTTCCACACGAAATAAATTTTGACATTTCATCGCGTATATAACATGCGAAAGCTTAATGGGTTAGCTTAAATCTGTTAAGGATGCTTTAACCCATTATTCACTCTCTCGCACACATGTGCGCACACACGCGCATACGCACGCATCGCCATGTGGCATGTACACGCTTCGCCAGATCAGCGCGTGATTAAATAAAACATTTTTATTTCTTTTTATTATTTTAAAAATAAAAAATAGGTTTAAATAAATTCATTAAAATTCTAAAAAATTCCTAAAAATTTGAAAATCCATAACTTTCAAAATACAACTCCAAATTAATCTAAATTTCTTTTTTTGGATCAGAAATTGAATTATCTATCATTATAAAAAGTCAAATTATTTAAATAAAAAGATAATTAATTATAATTTCAAAAATACACTCATTCCTCTTAGAAAATAAATTTAGAAAAATATATGAGTGTAAATAAAATATTTGCTACTATCATTAAATCATGAAAATAGAATTATGGTTTCAATATAAATGGGAATAAAATTATATTGTGATAATTATACATAATTTTTCCCAAAATACTATATTTTTCTATCATTACATAAAATGATAGAAATACACTCAAAATATGGTAACATGCGTACGAATAGAATATTTATTGTATTAAATTTCATTAATAATCATGTAAATTCATGTATAATTGCATGTTATCACGCATCCAACGGTCACTCCCAAATTTGCCTATAAAATCGAAATGTTCTTTGATGGAGAAACTTTTCTTAGATTTTCGAGCAAATCAAATTGTTTAGACAGCAAAATCTGATAATCATTTGATTTCTAATTCATCTAGACTCATTTACGCATCCGAGGAGTGTTTGAAATAAAAAATAGGTTGAGAGAATCGGAAGAAATCACATCTTGAATGCTGAACTTCGTTTTCGAAATCGCAAGATGAAAAGCCTTGAATCTGGCGATTAATTTGATCATTTCTAGCACGACTTCATATGAGATTACGTGTTTTCATCCTAATTCATCTTCCTTTATCATTAGATTTACATTTTGAACAGTAGATTAGTTTAATTTTAGTTTTAATTTCGGTTTTCATTTACTTTTCGCGATCGAATTTCTTTCTCAATTTCAAATCTTGATTTCTCTACAAATTCCAATCCAAATTCAATGATTTTTGATTCCGTGGATTTTATTAGAGTTATCTTTCATAATATTCTAAATTCCCTAATTTCTCATCCCAATTCATTGTCTAATTTTATTGAATTGTTAAGATATCTTAAAATTTCCCTTTTTCACCTCTATACTATTTAATTAGTGATTTAATCTTTAAATTTTGTGAGTTTAGAACTTGTTTTTACACGAGATTGTGTGTATTCAATGACCGCACGAAATCATTTTGTCACACATACGAAATCGTGACATGAATCAACCTGATTGACAATTAAGTATTATATCATTCAGGGATTCATACAGATCAGTTCAATTAACTTTTTCTCTAAATAACACCCACTATCTATACATGGCATCTCCACACTACTAGCTACAGGATCAATCATGCTTATCATATGAGTCAGATTAGATAGTGTTATTATTTCTAGATAATTCAATGTACTTTTTTAATAACCAATGAATACATATGTTTAGAATATATGTTGAAAGACTAGTGATTATTATATTATGATATCATCATAATTCACTTAGTCATTGCAATATGCTCATGCACTTCATTGCTAACATCACACAAGAATGACGATGAATAAATTTCATTTCAATGAACAAAAACCACATACCTGGAAGTGTGATTAGCTTATAGGCCACATAATATCATCCATCATCTTTGACTTGAGACACCAAAGACATTTTGTGGATAGATAATTGTGTCTTGATTATGAATGATGAATCTCTAGCCACGAGATCTCTAAAAAGTCATATACTAGATACAATATGAAGTCCTCAAATATGATTGTGTGGTTAAGATGGAGTCATCCTCCCTAGGTATTTTAGGAGCTTAACGCAAGGAATGAGATGCGATAAAATCCCAAGTCAAGGTAATGGAAATACCGAAAGAGTTCTTGATCATTTCCTCCATGTGTCAATACTAACTTGGGTGATTGATTATGGTTTAACAGTTGACCATACCCCAAGTCATTTATAAGTCTCGCATGTACGATGGATTATATATACATGGTAACCAATGGCGACAGAGTTCCATAGGAGAGTTTTTATATACTCCATATCTCGTAGAGTATGTGGTGTAGCTTAGCACCCAATAGGCTAGCAACCTTATCTATCAATTGGGTTAAATTGATCTTTAATTAATTAATCTATATGTTGATGGAAATAATTAATAACGTTGACCAATAAGGTGTTATTAGGTGTATAGAGTCATTAGCTAGTGAATACATGGAGGTAGAGGCCTATAGATGTTGGTGGATAGAAAAATAATTATAAATACTTTTATTTAAAAAATCTATATACCAAATGTCTACAAATAGAAAGAGAACTACCAGCAACTAAAGGTGCCCATATAAGCATTGTGAGAAATCTTTCATGTCTGTTCTTTCTCTCTTGGTAAAGAGCTAAAGGGTACTGCGATCGTGCGGATACCACTAGACGCTAGACACTTGAATAGCTTCAAGAACTCTTTCAAGTAAACCCTTCTAAGTATGTTTTCTCATGCATACTATATGATATGATCATTGATGACAAAGCATAACCACACGATCGTTGAAAACACACATTCACACGTCAAAATAAATACCAAAATTACTTAATTGAATAATTAATGAGTATTTAATTTGAATGGATGTGAGTAAGGGTTGAATCTATGGAGAATTAGGAAACTTTCTTGAGATTTTTTTAATTTGATCTAATTAGACAAAATTGTGTTGAGAAATTAGAGAAAAAAATTAGAGAAGAATAAAGATCTATCCATTAAATTAAAAATCACTCAATTTGGACTTTTATTCATAGAGAAATTGAAGATCAGAGTGAGAGGAAAAAAATCACACAAATAGAGAGAGAAAATATCAAAATTTCTAAAAATTAACCTAATCAATGCGACGAGATTAAAATCTAATGTTAAAAGATGAAAGATTAGGAGGAAAAAACATAATCAAACACAAAATCATATGAGAAATGACGTAATTAATTGCCAGATCTAGGACTTTTCATTCCACATTTTGAAAATAGATCTTCAAAGTTCAAGAGGTAAATTATCCCCATTATTTCGACAAAATCTTAACTTCAAGCACTCCTTGGACATGAAAATGAGTCTAGAAGATGATCAAAGAAAGAGATTCAAGGATTGAGATGTCCAAGTAGTTCGACTAATTGAAACATCCAAGTATACATTTTTTGTTGAAGAGAGAAACTATAAATAGAGTTCTAATTGGGCGTGGTTGAAAAATCATCTCCTCAAAAGCAATCAATGATTATGATTAAACATAGGAAATTGAATCATCATCGTTAAGTCCTAGCCAATAGAATCTGCATCAAAGCATCTAGATTTTGCCTTGTCATTGTGTGTATTCCAAGTGTCGTGTAATGCCTACTATTTGATTTTCATCGAACGCTCGAGATGTTGTCACAAGTCCATGGAGTTCATCCTGCAGTATTTAATCTCAGACTTTATAACGCTTTAAATGAACGACTAATATTTCTCCATACAAATAGAATAAATCATAGACAAATCATAGCATGTCATGTACCCCCCCTTCACTTTAGTGAAAATCAAGGGTTAAGATTGAATTTATCTCTTTACTTTGATCAAACCCCTATGTATGTGTCACATCACCTACACAAATAAAATTTATTCCCACATTGAGAAAATGAAAGAAAAATTCATAGATTAAAAATAGAATTTCTTATAGTATTTGCATTTAAAACTCAAATGTAAATGGGGATAATCTATTTAAAATTTAACTTAATTTATATATGAGTAACCCTTAAAATAATACAGTTTTGATTTTTGAAGTAAATTGCATAGAATGATGAAAATGCACTCAAAGTATGATAGCATGCATATTAATATAATGATTTATGACTTAAAATGTATCAGTAATCATGTAATATCTAGTATAAGTTTTATGTTATCAATATGTTCTTCATGTAATGTTTAGTATAAGTTGCATGTTATCAATCGATTCTTCATATAATCTCTAGTATAAGTTACATTTTATCAATCGGTTCTTGGTGCCTTGATGTTTTGAATATTCGATTCAATGTATTCCATGAGGTTTGATGTTTTGATAGAAATTTTGAAGGGCTTGTTGATAACATGCATTTATAACTTGAATTATTATCCTAATTAACTCATATTCATGCTTATTTTATGTGAATATGATGCATGTTATCATACTTTTTAGGAATTTTATCCATTGGTATATCATTTCACTAAATTTGATATTTATGCATAAATTAGGATAATTTCATGTTTGATGGATGATTAGTCTTTTGCAAAGTTAAAATTGATAGAAATTAATCTCTTTCTGCATTGCTTTTGACTTTAGAGCATGACAATTTCAAGATGAAATTATAAGTAAGGAGAATTCTTAAGAAAGGAGTAAGTGATTTCTAATTCATTTTAAATTCTTCTTTGAAAGTATATTTTCAATGGCATAATATTAAAAAGGAAGAAATTTGTGATCCAATGGAGAAAATTTGAGATTAAAAGGAGTTGTATTTTGAGAAATATGAATTTCTGAACATTTTAGGAATTTCTGGATTTTTATTTGATTTTTCATGAAGTATTTTCATTAAAAATATCTGGCCTTGCGTGCCACGCCGCACCCAAGCGCGGGCCCCGCGCACTTTTTGAATATATATATATTATATTTATTTTAATCTATTTTAAATCAAAATTAAATCGGAGAAATCAAGAAAAATCCAAACAAATCCCTAAAAATTGTAAAAATCATATCTTTTAAAATACAACTCCAAATTAATCCAAATTTCTTTCATTGGATCTGAAATTTAATTATCTATCATTCTAAAAATTCAAAATATTTAAATAACAAGAAATTTAATTTATATTTCAAAAATACATTCATTTTTAAAAGATTTTAACTTTAGAAAATTAAATGAATGTTCATAAAAATGATTTCTCTTATTATTTAACTTTAAAAACCATTCATAATCTCAAGTAAAGATGGGTTATAAAATTATTTATCCTTAATTCATCATAATTAACCCTAATTTAGTGTATTTTGAGATTATGACATAAATATGCATAGAATGATAAAAATGCACTCAAAGTATGATAACATGCACATAAATGTAATGTTTTATGCCTTAAATTGCATTAATAATCATGTTTTATCATGTTAAGATTGCATGTTATCAATAACTCTTTAAATGAACGACTAATATTTCTCCATACAAATAGAATAAATCATAGACAAATCATAGCATGTCATGTACCCCCCTTCACTTTAGTGAAAATCAAGGGTTAAGATTGAATTTATCTCTTTACTTTGATCAAACCCCTATGTATGTGTCACATCACCTACACAAATAAAATTTATTCCCACATTGAGAAAATGAAAGAAAAATTCATAGATTAAAAATAGAATTTCTTATAGTATTTGCATTTAAAACTCAAATGTAAATGGGGATAATCTATTTGAAATTTAACTTAATTTATATATGAGTAACCCTTAAAATAATACAGTTTTGATTTTTGAAGTAAATTGCATAGAATGATGAAAATGCACTCAAAGTATGATAGCATGCATATTAATATAATGATTTATGACTTAAAATGTATCAGTAATCATGTAATATCTAGTATAAGTTTTATGTTATCAATCTGTTCTTCATGTAATGTTTAGTATAAGTAGCATGTTATCAATCGATTCTTCATATAATCTCTAGTATAAGTTACATTTTATCAATCGGTTCTTGGTGCCTTGATGTTTTGAATATTCGATTCAATGTATTCCATGAGGTTTGATGTTTTGATAGAAATTTTGAAGGGCTTGTTGATAACATGCATTTATAACTTGAATTATTATCCTAATTAACTCATATTCATGCTTATTTTATGTGAATATGATACATGTTATCATAATTTTTAGGAATTTTATCATTGGTATATCATTTCACTAAATTTGATATTTATGCATAAATTAGGATAATTTCATGTTTGATGGATGATTAGTCTTTTGCAAAGTTAAAATTGATAAAAATTAATCTCTTTCTGCATTGCTTTTGACTTTAGAGCATGACAATTTCAAGATGAAATTATAAGTAAGGAGAAATCTTAAGAAAGGAGTAAGTGATTTCTAATTCATTTTAAATTCTTCTTTGAAAGTATATTTTCAATGGCATAATATTAAAAAGGAAGAAATTTGTGATCCAATGGAGAAAATTTGAGATTAAAAGGAGTTGTATTTTGAGAAATATGAATTTCTGAACATTTTAGGAATTTCTGGATTTTTATTTGATTTTTTCATGAAGTATTTTCATTAAAAATATCGCAAAAAGGGGTTTTACATGCAGGGTGATGTGGCGGCGGCTGATGTGGCGCGCGGGACCACCTCGGGGTGCGACGCGGCACTGAGGCCACGTGGCAGAGCCCGGGTGGCCCGCGCAGGAGGCGCATAGTGGCGCGGCCACGTGGCAGGGAGGCCACACGGCCACGTGGGTGCCCGTGTGGGGCGCCACGTGTAAGTTCGGTAATAGAGGGGACAGTGACGACATTAATAGGGGAATCCACTCCCCTATTTAAGCGCGCCGTATCCCGTCATTTTTTCCGTGTGGGACTATAGTCCCACACGTCTTACCTTTTGCAGGTGACGTGGACGCGCGGCAGTCGTCAGATCTCATCAAGATGGCGGAGATCGCGTGGACCCGAGTCCACGCGATCATCAATCAAGCACGTGCGTGATATGCACTTTAAGTGATCGCGATCGGATGGCTCACCTGACGCCACGCAGCAACACGAGGAACGCCGGATCTTCATCAACGATCGAGATTCCGCATCATCCACGAAGATCCGCAGGTCGACACGTGAACGCAAGTGGGGCGTCCGATTTTCATCAAACGGACGGGTATGATTCACCGCACGATCTTCATCGGGCGGTCGCCATCAAGCGGTGGACTCACCTCACGATTGGGCGCACTGGATTGCGAGATCGCGATCGTCCACTTACTGGAAGCGCCATCGGACGGCGCAGACAAGACGTGGGAGAACCCACGATCGCGGTCCGATCGAGCCGCGATCGCACTTCTTTCGTTGGGGAATCGTCTCCAGGCGATCGACGAAGGATCAGGACCACGATCGTGGCCCGATATTGGCCCGATCGTGGCGGAAATCGTGGCTATTTGGAAGCCAAATTGAAGCCAAACTCACGCCAATTCATCACGGAATTGAAGCCATGATCTATGCCCACGGAATCGCCCCCTCGACGCCATCAAACCCCTCCACGATCGCCTCCATCACCCACGCTTTCGAGCCTAATTTCCCCTTTAAAAAGTGATGTATTCTCCCTTTGAAACTCAACTTTTGATCGATTCGTGAAGGAATTAAGCAAATTTTCGAGGAAGATCTCTAGTTCATCTTGATCCCCCCGCGTTTAGACTCGATTGCGAAGCAATTGGAGCGGGATTGATCACGAATTTCTCCTTGATTTCATCGAATTTTCCCCTTGAGTTCCGAACGTCCGCGAGGAAGAATCCGAGCAAATTCACTTCAATCCACGAGAATTGAAGCCCCATTCTTGCGGCAATCGGGTTAGTAGTGAGATTTGATCGATTGTCAGGAGGTAATTTGAGTTTTTATTAGATTTAGAAGTTTAATTTTGCAAATTAGTTCATAGTGTTCTTCATTTTCTCCAAATTTTCGTTCAAAAAGTTAATGATTTTGAAAAAAGGATATCTCTTTGATTATAATTCCAAATCACTTGATTTTGGTTTCATTGGATTTTTCTTTTCATCAGCTTTCCGTGGATAGAAAATTCATCGAATTCCGAGTTCATTTGGCCCTCCAATTTGACATTTGACCAATGACTGTTCATCTTTCATCAGAAGTCAAATGTTGACTTTCGGGGTCAATTAGTTTTGATTTACAAATCAGAATTTGATAATTTTAGTCTTGTTAGATTCCTCTGGTTCTTATCTTTCCATTGACATAGAAATTGCAAGATTTGGATTTCATTTGACCATTCAATTTGAAGATTTCCTCTGAGGTGTTAATTTTGGGGATTTTCTGATAGTTGGTTTTCAATAATTCATAATAAATCTATTTCTTATCCAAAAATCATGAAATATATATCAATAAATTCCATTTTATCTCTAGTTTCCAAATATATAATTTTCCTAATCTTCTGACTCTGTTTGATTCTCTGTTTTTGCAGAACACCTACTGTTGGTCAAAGTCAACAATTTGACTTTGACTTTTGACTTTTCTCTGTCAAGTCCAAGATTTCAATTCTTAAAACTTCTTATTTAGTCTATTTATATCATTTCCATTCTTTAAATCTTATTTTCTCTTATTTAAAACTCCTTTTAAACCTAAGTTTGACCAAGTCAACTCTGCAATTAAAGTCAACCCTGCTCTCTGTGGATCGACCCGATACTTACACAATACTTGATTTTTATATCTTATCTTTGTGAGTTCGGTTTTATAAATTTTATTTGACCATCGTCTTTGTGATTTAACGACGCACGAAAACGATACGTCACTTATCATCTTCATACCTCATGATTGGAAGTTTTTCTTCTACTCCTGATTGAGCTCTCTTTACATTAGAGAAGAAGACCACCATTTTCCCTCATTCTTTCTTCTCAAAATGAAATTTTATTTTTGGTTTTATTCTATTCACCTCTCTTTTCTATCCCATCATGCAATTGCATATTGGATTCCATTGGGATGCACTAAATCACAAGGCATGTAACATCTCCTTTATTGTTTTATTTGTGGTTACTTTTTGTAAGGAAAAAATACGCTCAAATATTGGAAGTGTATTTATGATAAATCCTAATAAATAGGGTTTTCCAACATCTTTTTAGAGCCTTTTTTGCCAATAATTGGAGACAACATCCCTTTTCGATAGATTCTATCATAGAGATCTTGCAAAAGTTTGAAAAGAGATTTAGAAAGCGGGATCTCTATAGTATTTTTGGAGGATTCTCAATGTGGAATATATTGGATGTGAGTGAGGGAGCTTTGAGAGCCAATGTTATAGGATTCATTGATTGAGGAGTTAACACAAAGTTTTTCCTTGCATATGTATTCAAAATTTCAAGTTCTAGAGGTAATTTTTGACATATTCTTTTATTTTATTTACCCATTTCTTCTACATTTGAAATATACAAAATGGGACTCCATTCTTTCCATTAGAGCAAAAACTTTTTCTTTGTAATTTGATTCACATTGGTTTATACCCTTGTTTATTTAGAAATTTGAAATTTTGTTTACACATTTAGATTTAAATCAAAGGTCTATTTTATCTATTTTCGTTTAATGTTTATTATGGCCTCACAATCATCTGTATTTGTTTGTTGGATCTTCAAAATCTAATCAATTTTTTTATTCACTATCTGATTTTGATTTATTAATGAATGGGTCTTTGTGGTATTGATTGTCCTAATGTTCCCTAATGTATTTATTTCTATTATCTCTTTATAGTTGGGCCTCACGCCATTTTTAAAGAGTAGAGGCCTCCCTTGTTTGTTGGCATCACATTATTCAATAACTAGTTTTTAAAGAAAATTATGATCTAATTATAATGATCCCTATTAAATTACAATATGTATCTATTCAATCAGTAAATAATGTTGTAAAATATTAGGACATTTTATATATATTTAAGATTCCAATAATATTCATTATAATCCTTTCATTTATATATCATTTATTTATTTAAAAATGGCTATCTATGTGAAAATTATTATCTACTCATTCAATTGTTTATAGGATACAAATGTCCTAGTTGAATCCCCGTCAGTTATAAAATCAAAGAGATTATCATTATATTAATCACTTGAAAGGAAGGTGAAATCATCAAAATGCAAATTTCAAAGATAAGATAATGTTAAAGGAAATCCACAATGAAAATACATCGTCAATTTTCAACCTACAAGAATATGAAAAACTAAACTAAATTGATAGAGGTAGGTGACAGTTGTGAAATTGTTTCTATCAAATGTTGGTACTGTCATAGAAAAATACTTCTCCAACACTCATAATGGCATACATAAAGTAAAACCTATTTTCAAGGACTCAATTTCAAATATTTCAAATTAAGAACCAATATTTATAAACTTTAATTTAATCTCCCTCATTTTTATTTTACTCCATAAAAAACCAAAATTTATTGGGGGATGATTGGGACATAGACTAATGATACTTGTCATGTCTACAAAATTCATTAAGGACCATAGAGACTATGATTATACATCTGACTTCTAATTTTTTTAGAGTTTCACACAATAGACTAATAATTCATCTTAAGCTTTTGTATTTTATATTTATTTGCACCAAAATTATATGTCAATTCTCTAGCTTTACCTCACATAGTTCTATTCAGATTTTGAAAGCATACCTTACATGATTGTTTGACTCAACTGGTGGGGAAATGATTTAGACTAACGTTTCTAGCCATTGACTAATTAAATGTGAGTAAATTAAATGTGCAATTGGACTTCCTCCCCATAATGCATGACACTCATGGTTATGCTTTTGGGTTTTAGATATAAAAATGTTCCCCTAAAAACCAAGCTCGTTCCCATATCAATTGCAGTACAAAGAAGTGGAAATTAAAGGTTCTATAAGATATGGCCATTATGTTGTAACCTATTATCACTTATAGATATCTTTGATACCATATCTAGTTAATGATTTCAATTTCCCTATCATGTCTTTGATACCATATCTTTGATACCATATCATGTCTTTTCAATTTCCCTTCTAAGCCTAATTAATTTTCTAGTTTTATTGTGTAAATGTCCTAATCTGTGCCCAGGACAGTGTGCTCGTCGCATTAATTTGCCTCTCTGCTTTATTTTCTCTGCATTTCATCCTCCTTTTTCACTCATCATTGGATCTCTTCCCGTCCCAAAACCTAATATAAATCAAATGAGGCGAATACTTTTATCGATTTGACATCTTGGCCTCCTGAAGTTCTGCTTAAGTTTACTCAACACTTGAATGATTTATTTGGTTCTCTTAAAGTGTCTAGATTGAATTATTCCTCACCAAATAAACTAGTAACCTAAAGCTTCTTTGTCATGTTTTAGCTATGAGTTCAGCATCTTTCTCTATATAGATTATATCCCAATTATATGGTCATTATCAATTCATCATTTGAAAGGTATCATTCATATCCTCTCATAAATTTCAATGCTCATTGTGTGTCCACATTGATAATCATTATTTTGATTTTATTTTAAACCATCAAAATAATGTCCACTCCTTTAAGTGCCTCCTTTAGTGTGGACCTAATGCTTAAAGAGTATTCCAAGCCAGTGATCTATATCTTAGATATCCATTGAAAAATAAAAATAAATAATTTCAAAGAGAAATAAGATTGTAATTTTTTTATCATTTTTCACATTTAAATGATCCCTTTGCTGTTATAAATAATCTATTTACTTCCTAAAATCATTCTTCAGACATTATGTCACTGAAAACTTTGTTTATAGAAAAACGTATGCAAAATTGTGAGAGAAAGCAATAAATTAATGCAAATAAAAATTTTCTATCAAGATTTCAATGTCCCATAAATATCCTCACATAGGTTTATTCGAAAATTTTAGTGTACCCTATGTGAACTCTCATCTTCGCATAATTTTTTTCATATTTATCAAAGTCTTTTAGGTTCAGTGATTATGTCAATTAAAATAAAAACCAATGTGATCATAAAAATCAGTTTCAAAGACCATTGTGCACATCTCTTTGTTCTTGTTGTATTGATTCATTCATAGATTTCCACGTTATATCTAGACGTGCATATAATTCCATACTACAAAAATCACTAAATATTAGATATGGTCTTTTTCCACATATTCTTATGTTGAGATGATAATATGACATAAAAATTCATAGAGTTTAACTTATAATATCATTTTTCAAAGTTAGAATAGAAGATCGTTTAAAATTGGTGATCAAGACAAGCATATAATTCCATAGATTTCCATGTTATATCAAGACGAGCATATAATTCCATATGACAAAATCACTCAATATTAGATATGGTCTTTTTCCACATATTATTATGTTGAGATGATTAGATGACATAAAAATTCATAGAGTTTAACTAATAGTATGCATTTACATGGTTAATTAACCAATTCTAAGAAATAATTCATATGGTCTCACTACAATCATATTTTGAAATAATATCTTCATTCATCATGTTTTGTCATTCATTCACTTGTTTTGCATACATGAAACCATTAATGATTAGTTTTTGCATGTCTGAAATTTTCAAGGTTGACGAGACGTGACCGCGAGGTCGTCAATTTCCACGCGGTATCGCGTCAAAAATTAATCCGAACTTACCAATTTGGGGAATTAAGAGAGAATTGAGGGGTATAATGGTAAATAAGGGTCGAATCCACAGAGAATTTAGGTATTTTCGAGATATCTTTTGGAATTTGGTCAAATTGGACGATGAATTGAGGTGAGAAATTAGGGAAAATGGTGTTTTTAGAAAGGTAACTCAAAGATCTATCCGTGGAATCAAAAATCGCTCGATTTGGATTAGTAGTCACGGAGAAATCAAAGATGGAAGTGGGATGAAATTTTTGAAATCACGAAGAACACCAATTGAAATTAAAATGAAATTAAACTTGAATTGAAATCCTAAACCTAAAATTGATGATACATGACGATAGATAAGAGGATAAAGTTGTTTTCTAACCCGAGATAACGATCAAATCGATCCAATTGATCGCCGGATCGACAGCTATTCATTCCGCGAATTCAATCGTGAACATCGATGTTCAAGAGACAAATTCTCCTCGCACGATCGTCGAAATCTCTCTTATAAACACTCCGTGGACACGATTTCGAGTCTAGAAGCGATTACAAGAAAGAGATTCAAGAGAGAATGGGTTTAGATGCATCGATTAGATCAAATCCCTCAAAAATGAGTACAAACGACGAAGAACTCGTCTATTTATAGGGCGAAATAGGGAGAGCCGTCCGATCGGTGCGTTTAAGCTCGATCAATGGTCGTGATGAAACGGTTCATCACGAACCGTTATAATTAAATCCCAGCCGTCCGATCGCGATCGGACGCGTGTGATGGGCTTGGATCATATGCGTTTAAAAACGCATCGATTCGTAGCCGTTAGATCGTGATCCGACGGTCTTGATGAAGTTTTCAAATCAGGCGTTATAAAACGCCTTAAATCAACGCCGTTGGATCTTGATCCGACGCGTCAGATGCTCCCCTGAAGATTTAATCCTGGCCGTCATAACTCCTTATTAAGAGCACGTGTCTTTGATGATCTCCAGTGGTCCCCCCGTCCACGCGATCGCGGCATGTGATGCTGCCACATCTCACTAAATCCGACCGTTATAATAACTCCTTTAAGCCACGTGCTGATTGATGGATCAGTGGTCCGCGTCCACGCGATCGACGCGTGGATCTTCCGATGCGCCGCCGATCTGACTCTCCTCGTCGCGCCACGTCACCTACACGGTAAGTAAAGTGTGGATTAGTCCCACACGGACAAAAATAAACAGAAATGTCGAGTATATAAGTCCCGACATTTTAGAGGGTTAATAACCCTTCCCATCTAGGGAAGGCTGAAGACCCATTTTATATATGTAATAATAATATAAATATTATAAATATAAAACGCACCACGTAGGCGCTGCGCGGGTCCGCGTGGCTCTGCCACGTCGCCTTGCATGCCACGTCACACCTGCGTGGGACCCGCGCGCTTTTTGCATTTTTTTTAATTTATTTTAAACCTTTTTAAATAGAAAAAAAAATCAAAAAAAATCAGGAAAAATCTAGAAAAATCCCTAAAAATTGTAAAAATCATATCTTTTAAAATACAACTCCAAATTAATCTAAATTTCTTTCATTTGATCTGAAATTTAATTATCTATCATTCTAAAAAGTCAAATTATTTAAATAACAAGAGATTTAATTCTTATTTCAAAAATACATTCATTTCTGTAAGATTTTAACTTTAGAAAATTAAATGAATATTTATAAAAATGATTTCTCTTATTATTTAACTTTAAAAATACACTTATAATCTCAAGTAAAGATGGGTTATAAAATCTTTAATCTTTAATTCATCATAATTAACCCTAAATTAACACATTTTGAGATTATAACATAAAATTGCATAGAATGATAGAAATGCACTCAAAGTATGATAACATGCACATAAATGTAATGTTTTATGCGTTAAATTGCATTAATAATCATGTTTTATCATGTTAAGATTGCATGTTATCAAAGGTCAAACCATTGTATGCTGGTTATACTTTGTTGAGTTGATAAAGTTGGAGGGTTTGTGCAAAAGCATTACAAATATAGGAGTCAAGATGACAATTTTCATAATCTATTTGTGTTCAAAATTCCATCTTTAAAGAAATTGATCTTTTTTTTCTCTTATCTAGATTTCATTTACAATATAAAAAAAAGATTGTAACTGGATTAATCCAGAAAAAAAAATTCACTCAAAATAGATTGATAGATGTGGAGATATGCTTGTTTGAAGTTTTGCAAAATTTTATGAAACTCGTAATTTTCCATAGTGTTTTTAATTAGCTTTTATGAATTTCTTATAAATTTTTTGGCGCATTTTGGCAAAAATATAGTTGCCTATTTATGTGGTGGCACTACCATGTGGAAGTGCTGCCAGCAAGACAACTGGTGAGCCAAGATTATGTGGCATCCATTATGGATACTATGTAACCAATAAGCCAAAGTCAAAATTCCATGTATCTTGTTTATATTTATTAAAATGAACTTTTTTTATTGTATGTATTTGTTATTCATCTATAATGAATAAGTAAATTATGATGAGATCATAATGCTCACAAATAGTTAAATATATGTTTTAAACATTCCTATTTCAAGGATATTTGATAAAGATATGGAATCATTCAAAAAGGAATTTCACTATCTACTCTAACTCATATGATGAGTATGAGAGATCTTGTGGCCATCTGTGTGGAGACAATAAGGATAGTTAGTATGCACTCTTTGAATAAAGAGTTCAGTAAGTTAATGTTTATGAATCCCTGAATGGTATTATATTTAAGTGTTAATCAAGTTGGTTCATGTCACAGTTGTGTCTGTGGTCATTGGACCTTAAACACCAAAGACATCTTGTGGATAGATCACCATGTTTTGATTATGACTTTTAAAAATATAGCCATGATATGTCCACAATGTCATCTATTAGATATGAAATGAATTCCTTTAAGGTGATTGTGTGGTCAAGATAGAATTTTTTGTGCTTATTGAAGAGATCCCTTTAGGAATGAGATGGGAAGTCCTTGAACAAGATAGTGGAAATATCAAAGACGGTGTTCTCAATAAATTCTTATATGTAGCATACTAACTTGAGTGAAAGATTAGGGTTAGAAAATTAACCATAGCCTAAATCATTTATGAGTCTTGCGTGGACAAAGGATTATGGGTACATGATAAACAACGATGACAAGGTTCCATACAAGAGTTTTTGTACACTCTATATCTCCTAGAGTATGTGGTATAACTTGACACCTCATAGGCTAACAACTCAACTCGTTGATTTGGGTAAAATTAATCCTTGATTAATTCATATATATGGTGATATAGATAAATAATAAGGTTGACCAATAAATATTATTATGTCTATTGAGTTATTAATTAGCGAGATATATAGATCTAAAGTGTCAAACATATATCTATAGATATTAGTCGATATAGAAATAGTTATAAGAGTTTTTTTAAAAAAAATCACAAACCCAAAATCTATAAGTAGGGTGAGAACAACCATACCTCAAGGTGACCATGCAAGCTTTTTGAAAACTCTCTCATTTCTTCTCTTTCTCTCTTAGTGAAGAGCATTAAAAAGTAGTGAACGGTTCGGCAATTGTGTGGACATTGTTAGAGGCTGGACACTTAAACAATTCCAGAACTGCTTCACTTGTATGTATAGATTTTAATCAATACTAGATGATAGGATCATCGGTTCTTAGTGTCTTTATGTTTTGAATGTTTGATACAATGTATTCCATTGCATTTGGTATTTTTGATCAAAATTTTGAGAGCTTATCAAGCATCAGATCTCATTAATCAATATGTTACATGAAGTGTTTCTTATCCAATTTGCAACGAGGCGCAACACAGTTACAAGGGTGGCTCGACTACACGAGGTGATGCTTATGAGGCATACACAATAGATTGCCACATAGGTGCAAGATGAGAAGAGTCATTTCTTGCATTTGCTTGCTAGTTAATATAACATATTACTTGTTCTTTATACACCACTTCTCTTAACTTAAAATTTACCCTGTGGGACTAAAAATCTCGTCTTTGCAAGGATAATCGGTGTGCAGCAGACAACCAATCAGGCATTAGTTTAAACTTGGCCATGAATCATCACTAGTAGGCATTTGGGGTTTAGCAGAAACAACTAATTGGCTGGAGCAATTAAAAGCGAGTGAGTTGGGACAAATGACATCATCCAACAGCACAATGCAGTATCAAAGATCAAAAATGTCCATTTTACTTAAGGTTGGATTCAGCAAAGCTGTCAGACAATGCTTGAATGCACCATCGAATCCATATCTAATTGGGGCAATGGAGTGGCACCAGAGTGGCAAATCAAATTACTTTGTAAGGCACAATCTGGGGAATTCAAAGTTTGAATTCATTTAATTGAGCGGCTGCAATTCTTCATGATGCCCTACTTTGTCTCTTTATCATCTAATTGAAAGGAGGATGTGGCAATTGATCTGGCCATTGGGCACTTTCAATTAGGTGATCCAACAACCAAAAATCATCATGGTGCTCCTTAAATTTTCTTGCCTCCATTTTTTTAAGATTATCATGATTGTGGCCTAGAATCATGTTTTGGCCATGTGAAACCCCATGATTGTGATCCCCCATCATTCTTCTTTCAATCATGTTGGATTGACTTCAAGAAATGTATTGGGAGTTTTGGTTTTGATGGAGAGTTTTCAATTTGATCTTGAAAGCTCCGACGATGAGATATAGTAAGAGAATCCTTGATCTAGCAATTTTTTAATCATTCTATCATCAAATTCAAGTTAGTCGAGGGTTCTTTCATCATTTATGAGCATAGATTGAGTTCATTCTGCAGTTTAGATGAATAATTCAAGGATTAATCAATGATTCTCTCTCTTCAAGTCCTATCTCTCCCTCAAAATTTGTTCATTGATTTCTTCCATAATTCACATCTGTTTTTAGCGCTCTTAGATTCATCGAAAAGATCTAATTGTCTAGTTTGGAATATGTCCCAGTCTAATCCAAATATATCATCCAATTCACTTAAATTTGCCAACATGTTCTATAGATTCAAAGCGTATTTGCCGCTATGCTTGAATTGTTCATCTGTTGATGAATTCAATTTATTTTGTATTCATTATCGTGTGTTTAAACATCGAATTCAACAATTGAGTGACTAATGCTTATCATTCACCTATCATTGGAATGCCCTAGCATGAGCAACCTCAACCCATGGAGGTCTTCTCACCCTTGCATCACTCTTCCCAAAGAGTCACCTATCCCTACCATGCCCAAGCCTTAGTATGCTTTACTCCTAAGTCCTTATGCACCCAAGTGCCCCCTCTTCCTAGGAGATCACTCATCCATGCACTGCACAAGCTTGAGAACGCTCAACTCTAGAGTTCTTCTCCACCTAGATATACATCTTTTTACTCAAGAGGGGCAACAATATCACTTTTATGTCAGCAGATTATTATGTTCATTTTTTTCTAACTGAGCATTCAAATGAGTTGCCAATATTCATCCTTCAGCCAATATGACTTGAATCATCACATAAAAATGAGCTTGAATAGAGAACCAAAGTTTTTGTCGAGCATATTTCTAGTTTGTGAAGGTCCAGTAAAATGAACTCCAGGGTGTATAATTCTCATGATCTCCATCCTAGTGAGATGTGAGAAAAACAATTATGCAAACATTTTTATGCAAAATGAAATACGATTTTTTTTCTATTAGAAGTAAAATATATCTTAATGAATTCATAAGACAATCACAACACTCAGTGGTTCTTTTTAAAAAACAAACACAAACGGTCATAGATGGTTCAATAACTCTGTATAATAAGACTTTTTTTCACACGTAGTTCCATGAGACAGTTATCTGGCAGTGTTTATACATTTCATAATCATAGTCTTACTTACAGGTTGTCCGTTTTATACAATCAGTCATCTATTTACTGATGTATGATAATAATGATGACAATTCTTTTTACCTTTTTTTTTGGGAAAAGGAATGATAATGACAATTTAATGAGCACTGGCTCAAAGTTGGCAACAGAACAACAAATAACAGTGGTTTGAGGACCCAGGACAAATGAATATACAAGCTGTATAACACAGAAGAAAAGGAAAAAAACCCATTTTTTTTCCAAGACCAAAAGAATGAGGACTAATCCTAGGTACCATGATAATATACAATTCAAAAATTCAAAAAAAAAACATACCTCAGTCCTGTGACGAGGCGGAGTACTCGAACAAGAGACGAGGTGATGGTGATGACTGGAAAAGTACTCGCAGGCGGCTTGTTAGCTTATAGATCAGAGTGCACTGCATTGCCATCTCTGAGTCTTTCATCTGTCTGGAGACTGAAGCCTGAAGACAAAAAAGAAATGCAATTGTAACTGTCATTTTCTGTTTCAGAGTCGACTGGTCAACAATTTTTCATTTGTTCAGTCTGACTGTGCTCGAGCAACTTTTCTCAAATATGACGTTTCAAGTTTAGAATTTGTCAAGTTAGCAGGCCTTATCATCGTATCCATTAGTATCTTACATACACAGACTAATGGATATATTGATAAGACACAGTAATATGTGGCCCCATTACTCAACAGAAACATAAAGAGCATAAGGTAAGAGACATAACATTTCCTCCCTTCAAACCCAGAAGAAAGATTTATAAAAATTGAGAGACATGAAGCTCACCGTCTTAATTACAGAGTAAATGTTCGGGATACCCAAAAAATGAGATTTGGACGATATGACAGGAGGAAGAAATACCTGAAGGTGTTTCCCAAGCTGAACTTCAACTTCAGCACCAAAAGAGATGTTATTTGCAATTGATTTAAGGGGATCTGCAGTGGGCTCAACTGAGAGCATGCTAGGGATCTGAGGAGCATAAACAAGCCTCCATCTAGCATGACCAAACTCCCCTTTTCCTTCTATTCTTGGCATTAATTTTCCGAGGGCTGCAGTGGCAAGTTTTTCAAAAGCCAGCTGACCGTTACCTTCAAGTAAAGATTCTGCTAGTTCACTCTCAAATACCCTAGCAGCCTGCATTTTAGGTAAAGTGATCTTTGCTCAGATGATGATCTGAATAAGTATCAAATCAATTCTTCAAAAAAAAGTATCAAATCAAATCTTATGTTTCCTGTCATGATCAAATCAAATCTTATAAAGTATCAAATCAAATCTTAAGTTTAAAAAGTTTTCTCAATGTTTCCTGTCTTTTCTGTCCTTGTTTATCCACAAATAGACACCTTGAAGAATTTTTCGGTATAACTGATCACCGCAATGAAAGTCACTATCAGACAACAAGAATCATGAAACAAAAACAGAAAATAATTTAGCACTAAAAGTCATACCTCGGTAGGAGAGAGAGCATCCTGGTCAACTGAACGTACAGAAGTAACAACCAAATTGTCTTGCCAGTTACTAGCCCGACTTTGGACCTTAAATTGCCATTCGGATCCAACCAAGGCCAGATCTAGAATCGGATCTAGCCCAAGATCAGGCTCAAATTTAGCAATATTCCTATGCTCCCGTTTAAGTCTCACCTGTAGTATCGCAACCCAGTATAAATCAAACTAACAACAAAGCTGTGAAGATAAAGAGAGCGGGGGAGGGAATAGAGAGGAGACCTGGGTAGCAACAAGGTCAACTTCTCCTGTTTCAAAAGTCAATGTTCCCTTGGGTCTTATCCACTTGGGATTGGCCATTCCGTTAAGTTCCACTTCACCGCTGACAGCAAAATTGAGAAAGAGAGGATAAACGATCTTCAAGTATGGCCCAAGAAGCAGCTTCAGATCAGTCAAGCGAGCATCAACTCCAGGGGAAGGGTGCGATTCCACAATCCTCATTTCAGACTCTACCTTTTTACCTAAGTTAAATTACAAAATATAAGAATTTACCAAATATGTGTTCCCCCAACTAGCACAAACTTAGCGACTTGCGATGATAGCAAAATTAGTAAGAAATTAATGTTTTGCGATACAATCATTCTTCAATGGCTGGCTTTCATGATATCCCACGAAGGTTTATCTCAGGCATTTTGATACAAAGAAGATTCATCATGAACCAAAGCTCCAAAAGTACCTTAGTTTTTATGACTAAAATTCCACACAAAAATCTAAAGAATCCAACGTAAGGAAATTTTGTCATAAAAATGAACCATAGATATTGAATTTTGGAAAGCAAATATGATAAAATGGTATGCGTGAAAGTGAAAGAGAGATGATTGGATAATAGTTGAGTGTATATGGAAAGAACCCTAATACCCTTTTTCATAGGGTAAAGGATGGAAAGCAAGGCAGCACACAAAAACGCAGAGGTTAGGAGGAGATTAAGAGGCTGTTCCATGCACCAAAGGAGGAGAGAGGAATCTTGGGATTTCCTGGGCCCAGTGGGCTGACGCCTTGGCGGGTCTTTTCACAGTAAGATCATCACAAAATATCAAGGATTTAAATGCAATCAATATGATAAGATCCCCTTATGAGTTTATGTGAGAAGGCACCAGAAGAAGACAGAGGACGACATTATTCATAAAGAGAAGAGGGTTTCATGCGAGGAGGCACCTGCATTACAAGATTAATCTAACTAAATTAGCTGATTTGAGCGGGAACAATAAAAGGAGGGTGTCTCTGATAAATAAAGGAGAATACGAGAGAGAAAGGCATCCAGAGAGCAGTTAAGGAGTTGCGAGAGTGTGGTCACTCTTGAACAGAGCTGGCAGGGGGTTCCTCAGAAGTGCAAGCACCAGAAGAGGTTCTTATTTCTTCTTTTTTTTCTGGTTTCTTCTCGATTCCTCGATTGAGGATTGCTAGAAATTAAAGGCAGTAGTTTTATTTCTTTCACGAAAGTGTGTCCTCTTTCCTCTCCTGGGAATCTTGATACATGAAACTGTATCACAATCATGCATCCTTTTACCAATTCAAAACCATATCACATCCAAGAAGAATGTTGATGCATTTCAGAAAAAAACAGAAGTTTCATATCAACTCAAACTATCCTGTAGAAAAGAATTCAAATGCTTCAGAATTTTAAGGTGGTCAACGCGGATGTGATAATTACCTAACGGCTGAGGCAATTTCTTAGGCGAGGATGAAGATTCTGATCCAAAAAATCGTGAAACATTCCCAGAAGCTGAGAAGCCTGATCGTTGTGATGCCATCCTCTTCAATGGATCACCATCTCTCTTGTCATGAGGTAAATATGCTTCCCCGTGACTCAATTGGATTTTTCCAGAGATATTTGGCTGCAAAATGGACCCGCTTACTTGCATCTGACAGTCAACTCGCCCACTGCAAAATCGAACATTTTTCATGAGAAAAGTAGGATATGGAGATTGAGGAACTAGAAAATTCAAAAAAAAATTGAAGAGAAATGGAAAAAACCTCATGATATTCTTGGCCTGCACTTTCAGCTTTTCACATCTCAAATCGATTCTGTCAGTGTTAAAAGATTCACTGGCATTGAGAGGAAGGTTTCCTTTGACAAATAGCTTTCCCTTTCCACTTAATCTACTTTCCATTGAGCTGATGCATAACCTATTTGAATCAATTAGGATTGTTCCGCCCAAATTGGTTAAAGGCTGTGGAAGCACGGGAGAAGATACAGATGCTCTGTGAAATGATGCTGAACCGTCTAGCACTGGTTGTTCCACGGTACCTCTAACCTGTTTAAAACAGCTTAGGAAAACCAAGTAAGCGGTGAAAAATAAAGTCAAAGTCAGACAAAAATCCTTAGTGAATTTTACATTTACCTGAAGGGTAACATCTGCGTACCCATTAACCCACGTGGCATGAGGAGACAAAGCAGTAATCAGCATCATTCCCCCATCTTTGACATCAGCATCAATCCTCACCTCTCCATCCTCCAATAAGTTCCAGTTCAAACCTTTGAGACTTTCTGCCAACTGCACATCCCAACCTTCTTCTGTTCTCTCTCTCACAATCTTCTTCTTTGTATCTTTATCAACCAATGCCATAACATTATCCTGCATCCAACTGAGCCCTCTTGTCTCATTTTCTTTCTCATCCTCGTCCACACCATCAACTTGGGCATAGTTGTAGGTCAACGGCACGCTTCCCTGGATGTGAACATGCCCACTCTGGATAACAGGTTCAAACTTGGCATTGAAGAGAAACCGACTAGATTTAGTCAATGAAGCAACAACTTCGGCTCGCCCTAAGTCGATCCCTCCAACTACACCATCAAGTAATCTCACTTGAACATCACATTCTGGTTTTGCAAAGGCTCCCCTTAGATCTCCTTCCATGTGAAGGACCCCTTTTATAGGTGCCAATAGCTGGCACAATGGTCTGACAGAATCAGTGGCAGCTACTTCTATGATTTGGAACAAAGTGGGAACCAGACCAACTGGGAAATTCAGAACAGCAAAATGGAGATTTGTGATTGGCCCCAGTAATGTCCCATCTGCATGAAGAGTGGCATTATCCTTCTGGATGAAGATTTTCTCAAGGCGAAGGCCATCATTGTTGCTGTAAGCACCCACTGCAAGTACTCTCTGTGTCCTGTACGTTCCCCACTCCCAGTCCTCTCCGTGGAAATCAAATTCTGCCTGAAAATTCAAGGCATCAGTCAAAGAAAAAGTCTTGAAGACCATTCCGTGATTATGTCAAAGGTGAACCAAAACTCACCATTGTGTCTCCATCGCCACCGCCACTGGCATCAAATGATCCACGCCAGGAACCCTGGAGTTCAGCTAACCCAGGAATATCCTCTGAAGAAACATCATCCGACCAATGATAATTTTGGATTTCCTAAACACACAATTGCGACGATGAATGTTAAATGATACCTATTTTGGTTTTACAAACTCAACCAGAATCTGTCAAGACTTAACTTTAACATGTCAAAGGTGAACAAGTAACATATAAACATTGAAAAAAATAAACAAGCATCAGGAATATAATAACAACTACAGGGGATGTGATGCATATTGAAAAACAAAGATAAGCATCAAAATTTCCAGAGAAAAGCATTTCAACAGATTCAGAATTATTCAGCCAAATACCATACCTCAAACAAGTTGTGCAGAGTTTCAGCAGAAAATCCCATTTGTTGTAAATTTTGTATGAAATAATCCTGCATTTTTAAAACACATCAAAAAGCATACTTTTGGAAACAAAATAAGTACCACACAAAACAAAGATCAATAATACTAGATTATACAAAGATCCCAGATCTTTAGTCCCGAAAGATCAATATTACTTACTGTTATGAGTACATGTATCAATGGATAAAAATGTATATGTAATAGTTAGCAGAAATGAATAAAACTCATGATTAGGTTGGCTAAAATTAATGGGCCAAAAATAACCCATTAATTTTAGCAACTACCCGATCTGTTAAGTTTAACAGATCGGGTAACTGCTAGAAAACTAGCCGTTATAACGGCTAGTTGCTAAAATTAATGGGTTATTTTTGGCCCATTAATTTTAGCCAACCTAATCATGAGTTTTATTCATTTCTGCTAACTATTACATATACATTTTTATCCATTGATACATGTACTCATAACACTTACAGTCCGACACAAAGCATCACTAAATGAGTAGAGTTTGAAGCATAGTTCTTGCATGGAATATGCTTAAATTTTTCTTAAAAGTAAAAACTCGTGTCAAAGGATAGGTTATTTCTAAATAAGTCATAAGGAGCTTTAATCTTGTGAGTCTGATAGCAAAGGAACATGTACTAATATGCTGTCCTGGCTGACTTTATTCTCCTAAACTTTGTTTTACAGTTAATGTAAACAACAATTCAAATGACGAAAAACCTTATGTAAACAAGAATTCAAGAGATTACCTTTGATCTTGACCGGACAGCAGGATCAGTACTCCGAGAAAGAAGCCTCGCGAGAGGAAGCATCTCAGAAACCTCAGCACGAGCAACTTCTAATCTCAAACGCCACCTTCCCATCGAAGATATTATACTACCAAGCTGTCCAGCAACTGCTTTTCCAAAACTCTTTCCATTTTCCTTACTTGCAAGATAACGATCACGTGTTCCAGGTAAAACATATTCTCCTTGAAGCTCATATAGGCTAATTGCTTGCTCAAGTACAGCTTTCTCCACAGTGATCTGGTGGAAAGAAAGCACCGCTATTCTTTCAATTTCACATTGTATTTATTGTAACATATTAGGTTATCTTGAATGGGCATTCTACTAGCAGTTATTTAGGAAGGATATAAGCCAAAATAAATGAAGTTACTGACAACATCCCCACTCCAACGGGCAGCCACATCTAGAGCCTCCCCAAGTACACCACTGAATTTTGGATGAAGTACTGAAAGAAGTCCGTGACCTCTTCGCTTCTGAAAATTAAGCTGGAGCTCTGCCTGCAGCACAAGAAATACATTTACGTTGAACTTTCTTTCGTATATTAAACAGGGATGATGATATTATTAAAACAATGTTAAAAATTTACTCTGAGAAGAGTATTCGAACATCTTAAACATGAGAAGTGTATTCTCATTATTAAAACAACGAGAAGAGCATTCAAATGTTAATTTTTTAGTACATGTTAAACATCTGAGAAGAGTATTCAAAATCATTTTAAACGAGGTAGTTTATTTAATTAACCAAGCTCAAAGAGCATTCTTTCAAATAAAACTTGTTACGGGAAAAATCTCGGCCCTGCCATATATTTTGCTTGATCACTTTGTTTTGTTTGATCACCTTGATCACTTCTGATTTTATTTGAGTTTTTTTCATTTGATTTTTAATTTGATCACTTTGATCACATAAGAGGTATTTCTTTGATCGCTTTGTTTTTTATCCTTAGTTTGATTGTAAGCAAACTTGACCTTTATTACAGCAAATAACATCATGCAATAAATTTTTTTGATAAAAAAAGGATATTTAAAGGTAGGAACTGGACGGTGACAACATAATGTGCTGAAATATGGTCCACATCATGTGACAATATGAGATTCTTACTCGCTGAATGGTTCCACGCAGAGATGCAAGCTCCAACTCATCAAGGGGTAGATTTCTTACCTTTGAGCAATAAAAAAAGGTACTTCAGTTCAAGGTACAAACAAATGAAGCAATTTTGAGTTACGGTAGAATATACGAAAGATTCACAATAAGAAATCCAACAATACCTCCATATTAGCAGAATGTTCTGGTTGATAGAAAATGTTGGCTTTTAGTTGACCCTTCTGGAGAGAGAGGGACACCAATTTTCTGCATTGGGAGGTGTCAGCTACCCCTGCCCAAAGCGGCCCAAGAAACAGTATAGAGAAATTCTCGTCAGGTCTACCCACAGCATCCAACTGCAAACAATTCAAAAAGAAAACCCTTAGATTTCAACATGAAAACCATGCAAGATTTTCTGTATGGAGGGAGAATCAACCTGCATTCGTGCGCTTGATACACTCAAAGATCCAGCCAGCTGAGGAGCTAGTATTAGTTGGTTTAACTTTATTCCTGACATAGATATTTCTCCAACTAGCCTTCTACCTTTTTCAAGATCAATCTGACCATCCGGTGTCGATTCTTTATCATCAACATGATTCCCTGATTCCATAACTCGTCCCTGGAACTTAACTCTACCAGTTGCTTTCAAGTGCATAGGTCTTGGAGAATCAAAGGAAATGGATGAAATAAAATTGGCGAATTCAAACCCTCGCATCCTCAAATCCAAGTCGACTCCCTCGACTATAAATGGTATTGCTCTCCTGAAATCCAAATTCCCTCCTTCCAGCAATGGGTCATTGGCATAAACCGTCTGAACTTTTGAGTATAGATCAAAAGCAGCAGAAGAGGAATTGACTGTGATATGTTCATGAGCAATTATGATGTTCCCACGGGCATCAGAGAATGAATCTTCGGCATTTGGAGCAGACCACTTTATATCAAACCTCCTGAAACCCAATAAGCATGATTATTACATAAAGCAACATCAAAAATAAGTATAAGTTTTGTGATGGTAATTCTAATATGAAAAGGCTATATGCATACGGTTTCAAAAGGGATCCTGATAGTTTTGTTTCCCCATGTAGTTCACCAATCTTCAGGGGAACAGAGTGAGTGGTTGGCACATAGCGGTAGATGACTTTGTCAAAGTGTATGGTGCCTGATAAATTTACATCCATTGCCGAATCATCCTCTTCTCCCTAGTCAAACATTACATTCAAACGATATTACACAGAAAATCAAATTATGAAATCAACGAATCAATTTCATCATTGATTTCTAAAGTATGTTACTACGGATCAGCATGAACAGTCAATGGATTAGAACTGAAGAGACAACTTTGAAAATGGTCAACTGTATCAGAGGACAGCAACTTTTCAGAATTACATTAAATAGTGAAATTAAATTTGACAAGGACCAGCTTTGTCGACATGTATTTAACTCAATAGGCTAATCCGTCAGTGGCGAAAAAATAAATAAATGCAAAGAGTAAGAATAAATCTTGATCAATGTTGCAATCAGCAGATGAAATTTTAATTTTAATTTTGCAATCAACAAACATCTCACTCACATTTAAGGCAAAAAAATTAATATAAACTTTCTAGTCAGTGCCCAGAACATATTTATTGTTGGTCACAAAGCACCAATTAAATATTAGCCATGCAGGCCATTGCAGGTTGATTGACCCTAAAGATTGCAATACAAGAATTCAGAGATAATATCATTCATCACAAGTTATCTCACCTCTGGACAAATCCAAGCATTTCCAGCTCCTCTGATTTCTCCACCATCCAAAAGCATTCCTCTAATGCCATAAAGATCAGCAACCTGTGTTTAAAAATTTTATTCAACACAAACCCTCCATTGAAATATTGGTTCATTAACAACGCAATTAAAGAAAAAAATTAATCGATCTCAACTTACACAATTATCAGTATTAAAAGTGAAATTGGCAGAGACATGAGATAAAGGAATACGATCAAAGGCTGCAACACAACCAGCCTCTTTGTTCTTTTGTACAGCCTCAGATGCTGGAGACAGAAGGGAATTAGCATCTGAATGAGGAGTTTTCCTCGAGACCATTCCACTTCCCACAAAAATCGGAGCATCCAAAGGCCCTTGACAATTGAATACAGCTGTTACAGAGCCAGCCAACTGCACAATTGAAGCAGGTAAATAATGAAATAGTCAATCAGTAGAAAGCAGGAATTAAGGGTAAGATAGGAAAATTAAAGTTATTTATCACTACACATGAAAAGCAAAGGGAACTTGCTTCTCTGAAAATCAAAGCTGACACATCACTTTTGAAGGAAATCACCACGATGGTCATAAGACCAACTTACCATCAAGCTGAAAGACCTACGTCATCATCTATTCGACCTGAGCCGGCATATTCGAGTTGCACGTACACAGGCCAGGGATGCGGCCCTGATGCGGGTATGGTGTTTGGACGCGGCTGAGGATGTGAGTCCACTATCGGCGGAAGAAGTCAGGGAGCGCAAGATGTGTCAACGCAAGGTGACTGAAGTGGACTATCGGATCGAGATGGACTAGAGACAGCGGTTGCGGATACTTTGGTTGGCGGCCGGGGACGCCAACACGCGGTTTTTTCACCAGAGCGTGAACGGGAGGCGACGACAAAATAGTATTCGTCAATTGCAGATTGGGGGACGTACCTTGGGCGATCAATCGTCGATAGGCCAGGCTATCGCAGACCATTTCCGGGAATTCTACCGTCGAGGTCCCGCTAATCAGTGGCGATGGCGGGCCACTGGGGCGTCAGTCCTGTCGTCCGTCCAGCAGCAGGAGTTGATTGTCTCATTCTCAGAGGATGAAGTGAAAGCGGCAATACATAGCTTAAACTCTGAGGGCGCCCCGGGGCCGGATGGCATACCGGTGTTCTTTTATCTTGAATGCTGGGACGTAGTCGGTGCGGAGGTGATGGCGTTGATAGAGGAGTCGAGGGGGAGGAGCTAATCGGAGACTTCAGGCCGATATCGCTGTTGAATTCCATTTATTTGATCATTGCGAAGGTGCTTGCCAACCGCCTTCGTTTGGTCCTTCCAGCGATTATTAGCCCTTTCCAGTCTGCTTTCCTGCCGGGTAGACAGTTGTCTGACAGCATAGTGACGGCCGAGGAGATAGTTGCCGCATGGCGTCGAGACAGCACCCCGGGTTTCCTATGTGTTGGACTGCCTCTTCTATCCTCTTCTCTCTCTCTTCTCTTCTCTCTTAATGGGCCCAAATGTAAGTGGGCCACGTATGATAAGTGGCCCACAAAGGGCATTTAAAACAGACATTTATTCCGTCTTTAAGTCACACGTGCGAGCCCTCTTTAAGTGGTCGCACGTGTGACCCTCTAGAGTCACATGCGACCCCTTAAGGGTCACATGCGACCCCTTAGGGTCACATGTGACTCCTTGACAGGGTCACATGTGATCCCTGTCAGGGAGCGCCCCTACAAAAGGGGTTTAACCCTAAACAGATTTTTTCTTCTTGAGTTTATTATTAGTTTTATCCTTCTTCTCCCTCTCAGGCGTCGCCCTAGGCTGGAGCACCCTTGTTACTCCTTGATAACTAATTTTTCTCAAGCTTTCCCAAGCTTTCATGGTATCAGAGCAGGTTTGTCTTACCTGTGAAGAAGAAAACAGCATCTACTATTGAAGAAGAAGTTGTTTTTGTGTAGTTTCAGTTATCTTCATTACCTGTGACCTTTCTGATCAGACTGTTTACTTGCCAAGAGGTACCTCAATCCTTTCCTTTGTCTTTCTCACACATGGAGGGTGGAGATGACAACAGTGAAGTTAGGACTGGTGAAAGAGGGGTGGATGTGGCCCACTCTCAAGACATTGGTAGACCAGCTCTGGTGTTTCCCCCACCAGAAGTTAAATTTGATGGGGGAAACATGTTTGAGTGGTCAAAAATGATTACTCTGACATTGGATGGCCTCCAGCTAGGAGACCACTTGACTGAAGAAGCAAAGCCTGTCACAGATCCGAGATACAAGCAATGGAAGGCAGCCGAAGCACTTATATTGAGCTGGATGCTCAGGTCCATGACACCTGAGATGCGCAGGGACTTCCTTTACTGTGCCTCAGTAAAGGAAACTTGGGAGGATATACAGAAATACAGTACAGAGCAGACTCATGATTGGAGGATCTACGAGTTGAATGGACAGGCATCACGGGCCAGACAGGGAGGGGACAATGTGCTACAATATGCCTCCAAATTGAAAGCCATTTGGCGCGAAATTGACTACCTCTGGCCCACTCAGAATCCTCAGTCCATAGAACGCCAATATATTCTGAAACAACGACTATTTACTTTCCTGATGGGGCTGAACTCAGCATACGAAGCAGTGGCAAATCAGCTACTTCACAGGGAGAAACTGCCGGGTCTGGAAGAAGCTATTGGAGCCATCAGACAGGCAGAAAGTAGGATCAGAGTTACTCCTGAACCTCAGGCATCAAACTCCGCTGCGCTCTTTACAAAGAAACCTGAGATCAGGACAGCACCGACACCAAACTGGACGAATCGACCGTCACAGTCTAGTCAAGTAGCAGGAGCAGAGGGTGAAGACAATCGAGACTTGTTGTTCTGCGCATACTGCAAGAAGAGACGTCATACGAAGGACAACTGTTGGAAACTTGCATGGAAGAATCAGAACGCCGGGAAGAAAGCATGTGCGACCTCGTCAAGTTCCCCAGTGGCAAGCTCAGAAGTGGAAGAAGTACAGAAGAAGCTGAGCTCAACAGCTCTCGTCAAATCAGGTACCAATTCTCCCCATGATTGGGTAGCTGACACAGGTGCAACCGATCATATGTCCCCTACGGGAGCATTATTTACACAGTATTCACCAAACGAGGAAGGGCACAAGGTGCAAACTGCTGGGGGAGGAATGTTGTCCGTTAGAGGAGTGGGAGAGATCTCTCTTAGACCAATTGGAGTTCTAAAGGACGTATTACACGTCGAAAGTCTACAAACTAATTTAATTTCTATACAGAAGTTAGTTGATGCACATGGATGGCGTTTTATACTTGATAGTGACGACTGTTTCTTGTGTGACAAGGTCACTGGGAAGAGGACTTCGTCCTTTAGACGCGAAGGTGGGCTGCTCCTCCTCGATGGATCGCCCATGCAGTGCCTGGCATCACAGCGAGTATGCTCAAAGGAGGAGAGGGTGATTCGTCTACATCGGCGGATGGGACACCCACCTTTTGACTTACTTAGACGTTGCTATCCCTCTCTTTGTCGTGGAATTTCGGATAAGAACTTATTCTGTAACGCTTGTCACTTGGCAAAACTCAAACGTAGTTCCTATAAATCTATGGATGATCGGTGTATTCTCCCATTTGACTGCATACACAGTGATGTTTGGGGGCCATGCCCAGTCGAAAGTCTGACAGGTTGCCGCTATTTCCTGATTTTTGTGGATGATTGCACACGCACTATGTGGTTACATCTCCTGCAGTCCAAAGCAGAGGTCCCTCAAGTGACAGTTCAGTTCTGCAGGATGATTGTAAACCAATTTGGGACGAAAATTAAACGTTTCTGCTCCGACAATGGTACTGAATTCGTGAATTGTGAAATGAATTCTTTCTTCGGGGAGAATGGAATTTTACATCTTGTGTGAGTACACCTCAGCAGAATGGACTTGCTGAGAGACGTATGGGTTATGTCCTAGCCACAGCCAGATCGCTACTATTTCAAGGGAATATGCCCAAGAGGTACTGGGGAGAGGCGGTGTTGACGGCAGCACACCTCATCAATCGAATTCCAATGAAGGTAATCGAGTATGACAGTCCCCTGGGTCTTTTGACAAAGTTCTTTCCGAAAGTCAGACTGTTTATGGGCCTTCCTGCAAGAGTATTTGGATGTGTTGCTTTTATCCATCAAAATACAGGAAAGCTCGATCCGAGAGGACTCCGGTGTATTTTTATTGGGTACTCCGGCAGTCAAAAAGGATATCGGTGCTATCATCCCCCTTCTCGAAAATTCTTCGTATCTGCTGACATTGTTTTTAACGAATCAGAAAACTATTATGCCACTGAGAACTTACCGAAAGACGTCCCTGAAGAGACAGAGCAGACAGGTCTTGATTTCTTACGATACTTGGGAGGAATCTCTGCAGGGAAGTCGAGATACCACCCCAGAGCAGTTCTACAGAAGAAATTCAATCCATTAGAGTGACAAGAGCTGATGAGAATAAACTTGAAGCTGTTCAGCAATCAAGTCAACTGCCAGTGGAAGTAAACGAAGAACATGAGGCAGTCGAAGAACATGAGGCAGCCAACAGCAGTCGGCAGAATGTGACAGTCGAGGAAATTCAGGGAATTTTGAGCTCAGAAATACAGAAAGAAACAGATGATGATGATTTGGGTTGGCCTATAGCTCTGAGAAAGGGAGTTCGTACATATCGAACTAATGTCAAGTATCCAATCAGCCACTACGTAAAGTATGAGAAATTGGGCCAGAATTATCGAGGTTTTTTTACCTTACTTGGGAACATTACTATTCCCAGTCGTATTGAGGACGCTATCCGAGATCCAGGGTGGAAAGCAACGATGGATGAGGAGATGATGGCGCTAGAGAAAAACAATACTTGGGAAATTCTTCCCCTCCCAAGAGGAAAGAAGGCAATCGGATGTCGATGGGTATTCGCACCAAAGTTTCGGGAAGATCGGACACTTGACAGATTGAAAGCACGGCTGGTGGCGAAGGGGTATACTCAGACGGAGGGAATAGATTATGGCGAAACCTTCGCTCCGGTGGCCAAGTTCAACACTGTTCGTGTATTGGTTGCAGTCGCTGCAAAATGCAGCTGGGAGATTTTACAATTTGATGTAAAGAATGCTTTTCTCCACGGAGAATTAGAAGAGGAGGTATATATGCAACTACCACCAGGATATACGTTGACTGATAAGCCAAATCAAGTTTGCAGGCTAAGGAAGACATTGTATGGATTGAAGCAGTCTCCCAGGGCATGGTTTGGACGCTTTACCAA
The DNA here is from genome assembly GCA_024174645.1 of Lemna minuta. Lineage (NCBI taxonomy): Eukaryota > Viridiplantae > Streptophyta > Magnoliopsida > Alismatales > Araceae > Lemna > Lemna minuta. Next base: position 18,188,921 of record CM044105.1, read on the forward strand.
AGCCATGATTGACCTGGGATACCATCAAGCGAGAGGGGACCATGCCTTGTTCATTAAGTACGGCACAACAGGAATGGTGACAATTCTATTGGTGTATGTCGATGACATAATAGTCACGAGTGGAGATGCAAGGGAGATACGAAGATTAACTACCTCCTTATCGAAACGAGTTCGAGATAAAAGCACTTGGGCAGTTAAAATATTTTTTGGGAATTGAAGTGGCATACTCAGAAAGTAGAATTTCCTTGAGCCAACATAAATACACTCTTGATCTACTCCAAGAAACGGGACAACTGGGGTGCAAACCGACAACTACCCCACTTGATGTAAACATAAAGATTGGGAAAGGGGACGACGGAGCGGCTGTTGACAAATTGTTTTATCAAATGCTCATTGGGAAGCTGATTTACCTTAATCACACAAGGCCAGATATCTCCTATTCAGTTAGCCTACTGAGCCAGTTTATGAGCGAGCCGTATGAGATCCACTTACGGGCAGCTTACAGAATTTTATCATACCTGAAATTTACTGTTGGGCAGGGACTTCTTTTCACTCGTGACGGCGGACTGTCATTAGAAGCTTACACTAACTCTGATTGGGCTGGGTCAGTTGTTGATCGGCGATCTACCTCCGGCTATTGTACGTTCTTGGGGGGCAGTTTGATCACCTGGAGGAGTAAGAAGCAAAAGGAAGTGTCTCTCTCGAGTGCCGAGGCAGAGCTTCGTGCCCTCAAGAGAGGAGTCTCCGAATGTCGTTGGCTGAAACATCTTCAGGAGGATATTGGGCTGTATGACGGGAAAGGAGTCAAGCTCTTCTGTGACAACCAATCAGCGTTGGCAATTGTGAAGAACCCAGTGCAGCATGATAGAACCAAACATATGGCACTCAATCGACATTATCGTCAGAAAAATATCGGCCAGAAGTCATCCTTCCAGCCTTCATTCCGTCTGCTGATCAGAAAGCTGATATATTCACCAAGTCGCTGCCCGGTCCGCGATTTCAACTCCTGGTGTCCAAGCTAGGCATGGTCAACATCCACACCTAGCTTGCCGGGGGGTGTTGGACTGCCTCTTCTCTCCTCTTCTCTCTCTTCTCTTCTCTCTCAATGGGCCCAAATGTAAGTGGGCCACGTATGATAAGTGGCCCACAAAGGGCATTTAAAACAGACATTTATTCCCTCTTTAAGTCACACGTGCGAGCCCTCTTTAAGTGGTCGCACGTGTGACCCTCTAGAGTCACATGCGACCCCTTAAGGGTCACATGTGACTCCCTGACAGGGTCACATGTGATCCCTGTCAGGGAACGCCCCTACAAAAGGGGTTTAACCCTAAACAGATTTTTTCTTCTTGAGTTTATTATTAGTTTTATCCTTCTTCTCCCTCTCAGGCGTCGCCCTAGGCTGGAGCACCATTGTTACTCCTTGATAACTAATTTTTCTCCAGCTTTCCCAAGCTTTCACTATGGAAGGTAGACTTTTCCAAGGCTTATGATTCCATAGATTGGAGGTTCCTGTGGAACGTACTTCGGCGGCAAGGCTTCCCGGAGACGTGGATTAGATGGGTGAAGCAGTGCATGACGACCGTCTCCTTTGCCATCCTTGTAAATGGGCGGCCTCAAGGAGGATGGATCCACCCTCAGCGTGGCATTCGTCAGGGTTGTCCTCTGGCACCCCTCCTATTCATACTTGCTGCGGACGCGTTGGCGGTGTGCAGTTTGCAACTTTGCAGCAGAGGCCATATCGCGGGATTTCAGTCCCCTAGCATTCCTGGAGGCATTCCCCTACTGCAATATGCAAACGACACTACCTTTTTTATCCAGGGATCTTGGGCGGCCGCGCATACACTTTCCGTCATGATGGATATCTTTTCAGACTTCTCCGGCCTTCGACTTAACCGAGCGAAGTCATCCTTTATTGGCTTTGGTCTATCCGCTGAGGAAATGGCGGGCTGTTCTCGCATTCTGTCGACGCCTATCGGAGATTTACCGATCCGATATTTGGGAGTGCCGTTGGCGGATCAACGACTACGTATCAGGTACTGGCATCCGGTATTGGATAAGGTGGAGACGCGCCTTGGAGGTTGGCGAGCACGACTCTTATCGCGTGGCGGGCGTTTCGTAATGCTCAAGGCGGTGTTGTTAGCCATCCCCACCTACTTCATGTCTATCTTCCGGATGCCAGTGGGGGTGCGACGGCGATTGGAGGCTGTGATGCGGGGTTTTTTCTGGCGAGGATCCCGCCCGGAGGAGGCAAGAGGGACGGCGTTGGTGACATGGGAGACCGTTTGTCGTCCGGTCTCCCAAGGCGGCCTGGGAGTACAGTCATTGCAACACACCAACTTGGCGTTATTGACCAAGTGGGTGAGCCGCCTGCTCCAGCCGTCAGGGGATCTATTGTCGGTGCTACTTCAGGACTGCTACGGAGCCTCGCTTGATTGGATCCAATGGCAGACCCCACAGAGAGGAGACTCAGCATTCATGTCCTCTCTTCGCCCCGTCTTTGCGGTAGTACAGCCCCTTTTTCGGCCCAAGCTGGGTTCCGGGACAGCATTCCGCTTCTGGATGGACGAGTGGTCAAGGAATGGGCGATTGCGCCAGTCTTTCCCCCGGCTGTTCGCTCTTGCCTCAAACCCAGAGTGCTCCGTGCGTCAAGCTTGGCATGACGTGTGGGCCCCACCCATGCCTGCAACGTTGTCCAACCAGCAGACGTCTGAGCTACTCCGTTTGCAGGAGCTACTAGCGGATCTACGCCCCCACCGAGGGGCAGGATGGGTGGACTTGGTGTGAGACGAGTTTCTCCGTTCGGGCAGCCTATCGTTGTCTCAGGGCACAAGTGGGATTGGAGGACCCGTTATTCTTGAGACTCTGGCGACGCATTTGGAGAAGCTGCATCCCATTGAAGATCCGGGTCTTCCTTTGGCTTCTCCTACGACGGCGACTGATGACGAGATCTCTTCATCAACGATGGGACCCGCACTCTTCAGCTGAATGCATGCTTTGCAGGTCAGACTTGGAGGACTGCGATCACCTCTTCGTTGGGTGCCCGCTGGCTCAAGCGGTGTGGGCTATGACCAGAGGCGTCTGAGCTCAGGTGTCCTCAATGGAAGTCTTATGGCGATCTATGGCGGACGGCCCTTACCGTAGGGGGGCAGAGTGGCACCTCATATTCGCCACTCTTTGGACTATATGGAACCACCGAAACTAGGTGGTATTCAGGGGCCGAACCCCCTCTGCGGAGGCCGTACTACACGAAGCGAGGGGCCTGGTTTCCTTATGGAACCGAGTTGATCTAGGCATCGTGTCCTATGTACCCCTATAGTCTCTTATTTTTTTGTCATTTCAGTCATTAATTCAATGACAACGGGGGGGGCTCCTTTTCGGGGGCCCTTCTTTCTCTTTTCAAAAAAAAAATAAGATCAATATCATTAGTGAAGCATGGAGTCAAAATTTACAAAGAAATCATTACGAAAAATGCCATGAATCGTAAGGAGTTTTGTGTTAAACAATCCCCAGGTTGTCATAGTTGGGAAAGAGATGGGTAGTAGTGCAAACCTACCGAAAATAACAAGGGTTTCATCTTCAAAGTTTTCATCAGATCATTGACTTCAACACACGGGACCTGAAAAGAAATAGATCAGTCACTGTTCGTCATCCAATTCTTTTTTGAACTTCATTAATTCCATTGGAAATCATGACAAGTAACTTTAGTTGTACATTCCTGCCCTGAAAGATATAAGGCTGAATGTGCATGATCTCAATTTTTTTTTTTATGAGAACATAATTTTTAAATGAATAATTGTTAAGGAGAAAATATTCAACAAACAAATACCTGGCACATGAGATGAAACTCCCCATCATACGGGTTAATGCCGAAGTCCCCAGATGCTTCCACGGGAGCATGACCATACATGCCACTAGCATTATGCAAAAATATCCGCTGTCCTCGAAAACACAAGCTTGCGTTCACACCTGAGTAAATCCCCAAATTGAGTTCTAGGTTTTCATCAAAGAAAATTTCTGGAAAAAAATACCCTTTAACTTGTTTACTCCTTCTCTGAGGAATTTTTCATTAACTGACTTACAACTATCAAGGTAATCAAGGAGTTACATTCAAAGAAAAATGCATTGCAATCTATTACAAAATCACAGTGTTATGTTATTTGGCACAGTTGAACTTTACATAATTATGCGGGATGAAATCAGATCTGTAGAGTCAGATAATAGAAGCGAGAAACAAATTGAGCCAATGACGAACACTGGTAAGGAGCTTATTGTTACTTACACTTGGAAGGAACAAACAGAGGAAGATGATATGATCTCATTCCTGGAATCTACAAGGAAGAGCAGCACTCAGAAGGAAGAGGAGCCCATGTCCGTGATGCTGTGAGCTGGGTGACACGTGCAATGGCACGTGCCGACTAACTAGGCTAACTGCCTAGTAGACTGTGATCTAGGGCAATCCGAATAAAAAAGAGGCAGTCACTGGACGAGGAAGAGCAGAGGCTGCATTCAGCTAGGGTTCCAGAGGCCATCTTCTCCAAAATGCTTGGTTCAGAATAACTCTCTCTATATGGTCTTCAATCTTGATCAAAATTGGAGTAGATCATGATTGATAACTTGATATCGATTGGACCTTTCATTCTTCTTAAATTCATTTTGTACCATATCGGAGGACACCTCCTAGTAGACTTGTCACGTATGAAGAATAAGTGGCCTGGCTATAAATAAGAGGGAACACTTGAGAAAGACATGGTTAAAAATAAGTTGAGATCTTAGAAGAACAGAGGGAGGAGCTCTCAACCGGTCCTCCTGTATCTTCCTTCTTGATCCTATTTGGAAGAAGAAATTATGGGATCTTTCACATATTTAAAATAATGAAGACAACAGGAAAACCGAAGTCCATGCCATGTAATGGACTTCTTACCAGTACTCGGTAATGCGCATTTGACGAGAGCCATGCGCCACCGTTTTGTTCCGGGAGCTATCACGAACTGCCCCTTGTGCGATGGAGAGATAGAGGACTGCTCCCACCTATTTTTCACGTGCCCGATGGTACAAGAAGCATGGCGGACCTCGGGGGCTGCTCGTCCCACCGTATCTTCAGACGAAGAATTTTGGAGCTCCTTCATAGACAGTTCCTTCAGACGGGAGACGGCGTGGAGGCGAGTTTTCGCCACCTTATGGGCGATTTGGACCCATAGGAATGAGGTCATATTCAGGGGTGTAACTCCCTCCGGCGATGCCATTCAACACACCACGGAGGGTTTCTTTTATTCATGGACCAGAGGAGGTTTCGGCCCCTCACACATTCTACCCCTGTAATGTTTTCACCTGTATCCTTACGTCATTATATCAATGACACTAGGGGACACCATTTTGGGTGCTTTCCCCTCCCTCTGTTCAAAAAAAAAAATTACCAAAAGCCATAACTAATAACAAAATGGTAAATAATATATAGTTAGAAAAAGAATTTTTTTTTTTTTTTTAAAGATAAGGGAGAAGGGCACCCGGAATGATGCCCCCCCTGTCATTAAAATAATGATGAATG